>LUKR01000234.1:0-22692 GCA_019395275.1 Puccinia brachypodii | reverse complement strand
CACCCACCCAAAATAATAATTTTATTATTTTTTTTGGGGGAAAAATTGTCGTGCCGACACCCAAAACCCAAGGGGGAATTAGAAAAACAACACCCGCCAACCATCTGTTGACGGTTGTTGGGTGTTGCTTGCCAATTGACGGGTGTTGTTTTTCCAATCCTCTTGAAATATAGCCTAGTCAGCACTACCTCTCAATCCGATTCGGAAACCGTGGCATAGTTCCTTGTCCCCTCAAAGCACTTCAAACCACCAATTTCAACCATTGAACCCGCACTCCCTTCATTCACTATTGATTTTATCCTAAACTGCACATTCACAGATCTAAAGATTTGTCAAGACCATCGTAACTCGGGAGGAAGTAACACAAGTGGAGGTACTAGGCAGTTTCTTAAGTTTTCATTATGTTTCTATCTTTTTCTTTTCTGTGTGGTTATTGATCAGTTTTATTTCTTTCATCTCAGGCTTATTAGTTATTTTATTTTCTCCATATTGAGTTGGTGTGTCTATGAACAAGCCTTAGTAAGGTCAGAATTATCAAAAGGTACTTATATTAAATCACTCCTTTCTCTAATTATATATTAGATAATTTTCTCTTCTTATTTGCTCCAAACGTTCTTTACTCATTCCAAATCATTTTCTTTTCTCATTTATTACTTCATTAAGTTCTATACTACTATTAGCTTTAAGTGTTCTACTACAATACAGTAAACAAACTCAAATTCCTACATCCTTGGCTAAGTATTCCCACTTCTTGGGTATGCCGCCAGGCTACATCAAAAAACTTCAGCCACATGTGGAGCTAGAATGAATGATAGTCTGGGAAAACCTCTGAATTTGAACTGGGCATGTATATGTGGGAGTTGAGGGGAAAAAGTGTCTCAAGCGGATTGACCAACTCTTGCCATCTAATGTAGCCGTGCTAGTTCAGTCTGCACTCCGTGCGCCTATTACACGTTCACATTACATAGTATAGATACATAACAACTCTATTACTCAGACAGGTGATATTACTTAATATGCTATTCCATTACTAGTACATACTAAACCCTTTGGGTTTTCCTCTGCAGCATAATTACCTCATTTTTGTTTCTCTTGTATGCACTTACTACATTTTTTATTGTATAAAGACTTTGTTTCTATTGTATGTTTAGATTAGAAAATCACAAATACAACAAAACAAATCTATTATTTCAAAATCTTCTTTATCTTACATAAGATAAATCCACAGTTTTGCACAATATGTAAGAGCCCTGTTACACTCAAGACTAGATCAATATGTTGTCAGTCAGGGGATAGGATCAAAGCCACCATACCCAAGCAGGTGGTGGACCAATGGTGGGCAAGTCAACAACTGCTGGCGGCTCAGAACCCAAGACTTATGTTGTGGTATACATTCACAGGCAAAAATAAAAATTTCTACTTGATATACATGGCTCATCAAGATATTAAGACATTCAACTCAAAGGACTGTACACCATGGACAAAGTCACCCTTACACACCACTGGTACCATCACTGGAACTCAACTGGATCAGAATTCATGGCTACTGGACTCATCACAGGAGGTTCCCTTTTCTTTATTTTTTTTTCTCTGTCCTTAAATTACCTAATCTAGTTCTTTTACCCATACTTTTACATATACATATTTAGTCCCCACCTTATGACATCATCTGCCAAAAGGTGGGGAAGTCACATGTATGCAGTCTTCAGTCTGACAGCTGTAGCCTTACATAACTGACAAGCAGCAGTCTGGATGACAGCTGCATTGCATGTGACTTCATGACAGCTGCAGGATGAAATAATTGAAAGCTGCACTGCCTATGACATCATTTTTAGGAATACTTATTTGGCTCTGACATCATTGTACATACCACCCACAACTTGGCCAGGCATCTCAATGTGTATATCAAGAGGCTCTCTGTAACACTAAGACAGGAAATCACTCAATCTTAAATTTCTTAAAGTTAGATATATACATAGAATATTCTAGTTAACAATTGAATTTCAAGATTTACAATAGTAAATGTTGAATAAATTTGGTAAGTTAGAATCTTCTGAAAGAAAAAGTTTATGATTCTCTTTCAGAATTTTAGAATTTTCTAGAATCTCTCCTTATAATCTGAGGATCTGTTGTAGAATATTTAATCAGCCCAGATTTGTAGCCTTGAGGGGTTTCTTTCCCTTGTGGCAAAATTTTTGTTTCATCTTTTGTCAATATTCAGCAAACTCTGAAAATCCAGAAAGCAATTAAAAAATCTTATATTTCCAAGATATCACCTTCCTGCGCCAAATCACCTCTCTTGCTAGTCTACTGTGAAGTTTTGGATACTCTAGCTTGTCTCTGTATCTCAAAAAACAAGATTGTCTCTTACACTCTCCTCCCCCCTCAGTCCATCACCAGCCACCAGGTTAATACTCATAAAGTGAAGCACTCACAATCACTACAACATTTTTCAATAGACCTTATATAAAGGTTCTCACCAACCCTTATATAAAATTATAACACCCTTCAGTTTATTATATAAACTTTCCTACCTCATCCTTTGTAGAAGCATCTGCTCCCAGCCTCCTTGGTTGTAGCATCTGCTCCCCCACTTCTTCATTCAAACCTACCTGTTACTTGTTGATCAAGGGACTTCATCTTGAACCTGCCTACCCCTATCACCAAATTAACTTGCCAAGCTTACCTTGGTGGGTCTTGTTTCTGGTAGTATGGAAGGGCAGAGTTTGCAACTTCACCATACCCTTCTCCATTCAACAAAATGCTTTTTCAGAAGCACTTTTGAGTCTTACACCAGGCCTGATGATGACAGCAACATGGCGGACTTGGAGAGCAGCAAAGAGGAGGAGAAAGTGGACCCCACATGTAGTAGCAGGTGAGCATTGGACTGCTTGGTGGGAGAGGAGGACACCGGCAAAGAAGAGGAGCCGAGTCCATGTTGTAGTCAGAGGTTGCGAGCCGCTGAGGAAAGCAGTCAAAAGCGTCCGGAGGGGGTTGCTAGTGGTCACCACTAGGCATTTGATTGGTGAGGGGGTGAGCTAGCTGATCTACAGTTAGAATAAACTAGCCACCCCAGGAGGTTAGTTATACTATAGAGTTCTATTTCTTTTTGTCATGGATTGGGTGCTGGTTCCTTTTAGTTTATTGTATTTGTAGGTGCGGGTATGGGGATTGGTGAGGAAATCCTACTGGGGCAGTCTAGGTACCTTGCAGCATGGATGGACGACACGGAGCAGTCAGAGCGCATCACAGAGGACAGCTGTTGCTTTTTTGAGTCATTGGTTCTGTTTCTGTTCTCTTTTTCTCTTCTTTTCTTTCTAGTCATCACTCTCTGTGGTTTGTCATCAGGAGAAGTGAAGTGTTGGGTTGCGTGCATCACAGTACAGGGATTCATCCGAGTTGAGGAAGGACAAACTCACAAAAAATCTTAGATTTATTTTTTCACTTTTGATTACAGTAGTTCACGTGCGTTGAGTGACCGAGAAAATTCACACTGGTGGTTTTGAACGTTCATTAACAAGCAATTTTCCAATCTTTAGCATTCAATTCAATATGCACAAACGTCAAAATGTCGACAAAAAGAAAGCGAGAAAAGAAAAGGTAGATCAATTGTCCGAACTCATTCAAGTCTTTACTAATTGAAAAGTTAGACATGAGAGAAGTGTAATTTTGTTGCGATTGAGAGTGCTCACTTCAAGTTGCAAACGTTCCGCATGGTCGATCTCCTTGTTAGGTATCTGCCGGCGAGTAAATTCATCATCCAATTGACATTTGCATTTCGCAATCGACCTTAAAATTTGAGCTACCCAAGGAAAATAAAATCTTCGTCATTAACCCCTCGAGATCAACCGTAATGAGCAAATAGTGGTATCTGGATAAGTTGATTCGAAATGAGACCTACCAGGGAGTCCTGTTTGAACGACCTGCAAGGCTAAACAGACTTGAATACGAACTTTAAAAGACCTGCTACTCTCCAAAGTATCGCACAACTTCTCACAAATACGCCCTTTCAGGTCTATAGCCTGGCATTCTGGTTCTGCTGGATGGCCCATGAGTGCGAGTAGGATCTGTCGCAATGCGCCTGCAGCGTTCCATTGAACCTGGAAAGAGACCGTTATCACAAGCACAAAAAGGAATGCGGTAGATCCAATATTGGCAATATTAACGTACTTTTGGGAGTGTGACACCTAGAAGTTCAAATGTTTTTTTCAAGGCTTTGTCAACTACATCTTGAAGTTCAGGAGAAAGAGTTTTCCGTATTGGCAGTTGACCGACGGCTACGCCAATTATTCTAACACTGTTGGTTTTTAGCTGTTAACTTAGTCAGCTGTGAATTGAAACAATCTTGATGCTACATCAATTTTTAGGAAATGGTTGTGATTACCGTGTTTGAAGGGCTTCCGCCAGAGAGCAAACGTAGCGTGACTTGAATTGTCCTCGTCCAAAAGCTCAAGTCAAAGAGTGGGTTCAAAGTTTCTCTTTAGAATGGAGAAAGTATTGGGGAAAAAAACATATTGACCGTGTTAGTCGCCATACGCTGTAAAAAGGGACAGGATCACCAACCCATTGCCACAATCATTAATCGTTTCCAGACAGTTGGCCAAGGTCCAGGTGTGAGTTGACGCAGACTTTTCATCTGAATCATCTGTCGAGAGGTTTTCAAGGTGATTTAATAAGTAGAAAATGACCTTTCTGACCAACTCCTAACAAATCGTTTCAGATATCAGCGCGTTTAGCTAAGATCAATGAGATAGGTTTTTGGTCAAGCCTGCGATGGGGGAACTTCGTACCAGTGGTTGGCTGAGACACCTTTTGGAGATCATTATTCCTACGAGCCTTATGGCACGTACATCATCCCAAGCGTCGAGTAGGTCTGAGGCGATGTCATTATAAATATGGGTCAAGGTCTTTTCGGATTTACAATTGACTACCGAATCTAATGAATCGAGTCCCTCTTCCCGAAAGCGAGCCCTCACCCACCGGACGTAGATTCTATCGAATTCTGTACCAGGGAAGTATACGGTCAGCGACGCGATAAGGTTAATTTTACTCCTCAGTTCCTCTTCGTTTTGGGGAATCTCCTGGAAGACGGTCTGGATCTTCAAGCTGAATAGGAAAATTGCCGTCAATGTCTATCGATCGCAAGAGGCGTGTAGAACTCAGTCATAAAAAGCATATTTTACTGGCTATGCTCTGCGTGGAGGGATTTTATTGACAATGCAGGATTGGTTACGGGAGATGGCTTAGGAAAACTGTAAAACGCTCACATCTTTTCGAGCAGATCGTCATCCCAAGCGACAAAAGTCAAGGCAGTCCTTAGTAAATCGCACCACAGCAAAACGGAGACTTGATCGACATTCGAAAGCAGGAAGTCGCATCCAATCCATGTAATCTGATTCACAATGACCTTGATATCTAACGTGGTGTACTTGGATATCGATGTTAAGTGCCGAAGTATGATAACCAAAGTTTTCGTAGATTGAACACCGATTTCGGAATCTGGTACGCCCGTTGTTCAATTCCGACTTGAATGTGTAACATTTTGAGCTCTACAGATGGATAATATTAACTTTGCCGACGCACCCTTGGATGTGAGTAGATCTACCATGGGCTTCAAGAGAGTATCCACAATGGGCGTAGAGATACGATGGTAGGCCGAAACAACGGCCAAAGCCTCACAAACCTAGGGAAGGTAAATGTCAGAATCTCCCAAAGGATCGAGGTGGTTTGAAGAATGAGCACATCACTTACTTGCAAGATTTGTATGGTCAGCTCTGGCGCAATTGGCGGCGCCTTCAGGAGGCTGCCTAATCGACGATGAAGTGCTATTGTGATCGATGCAAGTTGAGCGGATAGGGAAATGTAGGAAACCCTCAGGTTACTAAATCAGTATTCGCCCTCGGTCAGCTATCCTGTGCATACCGATAAGAAGAAGAAATTGTTCGAACTTTTCTTCAGCAATAGCCATATAAGCGCCGGCGCCATTTAGCATCATTCTTATAACATTGCATGCCCTCAGGCGAACCATGAGCTGGCTGTCACGCTCGATTATATTCATGAGGGTGTAGGGCTGCTGGGCTATATATTCATGGGCGGGGAGCAATCGGGACCAGAAAGGATACAATGATTTTGGGTCTGATTGGGCTATCGTTCGCAAGCAGTTCAAGGCATCTAGGCGGCATTGAACGGCCTGTGCATCTGTGTTAGATGGCCGAGTCCCCTGATGACCTTCCGAGTTTGCTTCCGAGTCTGAGGATTGGCCATGTATCCGATAAGCTGGAGAGGCGATCGCTTGGGGACTCTGTAGGCCAGAGACCACTCGTCCAGGGGGACGAAACACTTGAGTGGCTGTCGTTGGCTGGTAGCACCGTCGTATACAATTTTCAATTTGATCGGATAAGTTGATGACAGCTTTGGCGGCCATAGTAGTTAGAGTTGATCTTCGGAATATATTTCCGTTCGGCGCGCGACCTAGTGTATCTCCACTCGATCTCGCCGCTGCCCGCAAAACCTGAGAAAGTGTCAAATTCTAAGTAAAGAATTGGCCCGGTCGGCTGCACCAATATCTCAAAAAAAAATCAAGATAGTATTTCTCAACATATGTATCTCCTGCAAACAAAAACCAACCTGAGAAACAGGAATCTTGCTGTTTCTCAGGCCAGAATCTCTATTGCATCCCTCTCCGGCACTGAACAGAGGAACAAATTCTTTAGGTCCCTCTCGTCAATCATCTTTCGTTTTCCAGCCAGACTTCCCCGCCCACATCATATATCACCGGCCTTCCTCTGTGGTCAACCCTGGCCGAACTTCCAGCGATGCCTCCCAAGAAAAAAGCAGCAAAATCCACCCTAGCTAGCTCGACACCCCGAGCTCCACAGTTAATAACCGGTCAGCCGCTCATCAACTTTAACACCTGCAATCAGTCATGATAGCCCCATCGAAGCGACCAGTGTTACTCAAGCCACTGGGTCAAATAGTGGGACTGAAGCCACCAACCCAACCGACAGGACTCATAGTAGTGATGGGACTCAAGCAACCAATTTGAACGGTGGGACTCAAGTGACCGACTTGAACGATGGGACGCAAGCGACTGACTTGACTAGTGGGATGTAAGCAAGCGACTCAACCAACTCAACCGGTAGTGCCCAAGCGAGCGGCTTCACCGGTTGGGACGCAGGCCAACCCCAACACCTGCTGGTCAGAGGCCAATGATGCGACTACGGTGCATACTCTGATTGAGGAGAAGGCATTGCATGGTAGTACACTCAACGTCTTCAAGGGTAGCACGTGGGCGCAGGTTACCAAGGCATTGGCTGGATCCAGGAATGCAACCAATTCAAAGCCAAAGAACGTGGCTTCTTGTAAGGCTCACTGTGGTTCTGGGGTATGGCCTGGGCAAACATTGGGCCCGCTTCCAGTGTTTGTTTTTGCAGGCGGAACCCTAAAGGTTTATGCCATACACAACTTGTCAGCTTGCTACTAAAGCAGAAACAACCTGCCATAGGCACAAAATTAATCTTCTACATATAACTAAAAAAATACCCTCTGGCAGCCAAACAAACAATTCAGACTCAATGTAACGCCGGCATTGATAACAATTCAAAAACTGTTGGGCAATGTATCCCCGGCGTCAGTGGTGGACCTCAAAACCCCCCACAAGGTTCACATAATACCCCTCCCCAAAATTGGGAGCAAATACTAGTAAATATATAAATAAAAAGAGAAATTATTACTTAAAGTACTAATAAGTAATAATAATCAATATATATCTACATGTAACTAAAATAATAGCCTCCTGGAGCCAAACAAACCTGCACACCAGTGTCAATAGTAGACCTCAACTCCCCCTGTGAGGATCAAATAATACCCCTCCCCAAAATTGGGGGCAAGTACTAGTAAAATTATATGCTGAGACGGCCCAAGGATATTGCCACGGAGAGGTACGCAGTGGGGACTTGATAAACCATTGTGTGAACATTACTTGAAAGATCACTCAAAACAAATAGAAAAGGGTTCTTATTTTCCTCTTGGCTTGTTCGCGTCTTTGTGATTGATTTCTGCCGCCACTCAATTCCTGCCAGGAAGGAAATATTAATCTGAAAGTGGTACACAGTTCTTGCAAAACATGCCTAGAATTGGTTACCTTGCATCAGTTTCTTGTTTTACCCAAGTGAATTACTCTGAGGATGAGCAGGAAGCTAAAAAGTATTTCTTACCGCGTCTCTTCGTCCCACCGTTGCATTGGAATAAACCGTGGTTGGTATAGCACGCTGTTGGGTTGGAATCATTTTGAGTACCAAAGAAATGATACAGATCAGTTGAGAGCACTGGGAGATGTGAAGAAAGTGTGGAGAACGAATTTACATTCTGCGTTGGGAGGTCTAGGCAGCGGGCTAAAATATTTGCTACAATACTGCTCAGTGGGCGGATTCGGGGGACCATTATAATCGACTGGTTTGCAACCTTGTGCCGCTAGGTATATATCCAGGGGAGGGAAGCATGTGAGTTGTCCGGACAGGAAGTAACTGGACTACAAGTTGCTCTTACTGTAAAGGTTTTCGCAGTGCAGACATTTGTGATCCCCGTTAACGACTGCACTCGATGTTCTGTCAGTATGATGAATCGTTTGACAGATTACGACAGCTGATGAGGTACTCACTGTAGGTACGCTGGGTGGATGTCGGAGAAGCTGTAGTGAAATCGTAGGAGCCTGGGTTGGCAATGTTTATGGGTCTTGGACTAGATCGAACCAAATCGATCAGACCAAGTGCCATTAAACAGATCAACGGTGACTTCATACTGAGGATAAACGTGGTTTTGACGTTGGGGATCTCGTCAAGTTGAAGTTGTGTGAGGTTCTCTTGTATAGGTTTTCAGAGCCCGTGAAAAGCTCAGGAGGGAGGAATGTGGTAGACAGGATAAGGCTCGAAGTGGAGCAGAACGTGTGATGCGTATCCACGTGGCGCACAGAAAATGGCGGTATATACAGCTTCCGGTTGGTCCAACATAAATACTGGCCGGGTGAATGGATCATTGGATGTATTCCCCCTGGTAGCTTCCTCGTCATAGAGCCAATGCGAGCTTAACGAGGCCTTTCGAGAACCCCCTTGTATGGGCCCCGCGGACCCGTGCAGAAGGGCAGCAGGGATTACATCTTCTGGATCCATTGTGGCGCTCTCAAAACGGAGTTGGTTGTCTGCAAAACATGTTGTAGCATGACCCATCACGAGGTATAGACCTCAGGGGAGAGGTGAAGGAACAGGAGGAGCCCCAGGTTCAGCCCCGCCGGTGGGGAGGGGCTTGTTGCACCATGACCAGGTTCGAAGGGGGGCACCAATCCAAAAGCGGAACTCTGGATTGAAAGTCAGGATGCAGCGGCGCAGCTGAAGCGCAGGCGCTGCGGGCGGTGGCCCCGGGGACCACCCCCCGGGGCTCTCAGCAAGCTATGACGTACCGCCACTACCGCCCAGCACACCACCACAGCCAGCAGCAACCGCAACGTCGCCTCAAGAATTACGAGAGAAGCATGTACATACGGTCTATGTAGAGCAAAAGCGGAGCAGGAGAAACCCATTCAGATTCACAAGCACAAAATGAGAACGACGAGCTCGTCCGCTGAACGGCAACCCAGTCGAAGAACACCTTACCAAACCAGGGACAGTAGCAATACCAGGCTGTCCAAAAAACAAATCCGTGACGACGAGCGAGCGGGCTCGGATATCGACGTGCAGCATCATTCGGGAAAACGGGGCGCGTCATCTCGATCAGCTTTGACTGAACATTATGATGATCGCGTCTACCAGGACGATTATGAGTCTAGCGATAAGAGGACGACGGATTACTACTTCGGTGATAAAAAAGTCAGTCGCTTATGGCCTCCAAAGTCTTCGATTTCTCCCAATCTTCCTTGAAAATAAGCAAGACGAAAATGCCAATTTCGAATCCTGCTTGTTTTTTACAACAGCCTCGCATGGAAGACACGGCTCACGATTCTAATGGACCTAATGATCTCTGCTCGTACAAGAAAAAAGATTTGCTTTTGATGCTCATCATCGGAATATTGGCTGCCTTATTGAGGTTCAAAAACATTGCCGATCCACCTGGAATAGCGTAAGATTTTCATTTTTTTAACTACTTACGCGTAGTTGAAGAGGAGAAAAAGTTGAATAAAATTATAAAACAGTCCAGGTGCATATCTTGAGATTTTAACTCTCGTGTTGACTTGTTTATTTCCTTTCCTTTGAGCCAGGTTTGATGAAGTTCATTTCGGGAAATTCCTCTCTTTTTATCTGAAACGGGAATACTTCTTTGATGTCCACCCACCTCTAGCCAAACTGATGCTAGCAGCACATGCTTGGCTGATAGGTTATAAGGGTCATTTCGCCTTCGAAAACATTGGCGATAACTATATCGAGAATAATGTACCTTATGTTGGCTTGCGATCATTTTCGGCTATCCTCGGCTCGTTGACTCCCATGCTGGTTTATGCAATTATGAAAGAGAGTGGCTATCCAGCTTTTGCTAGCACGATTTCAGCCTGTTTAATTGTCTTTGGTAAGTTATCATTTTTTTCGATCTGTTTCTTCGACCCCGTCATAGAAAACTTACAATTCCTTTTCTTTTCCCAAAGACAATGCACATATTTTACACACTAGATTAATTCTATTAGATGCACCCTTGATCCTATTCGCTACTTGCTCTATATTTGCATACATCAAGTTTTACAAATTACGTTACAACGAATTTACTAGACCTTGGTGGACCTGGCTGACCTTGACTGGCTTAGCTTTGAGCTTAACAATAAGCTGTAAATTCGTCGGCTTGTTTACGTTCTTTACTATCGGCTCGGTGGTAGCTTTGGATCTGTGGGACATGTTGGATATCCGCAGAGGACATCCATTGGTAAAAGCATATCTTCACATTTATTACGTACTCAGGCGGCCTGTTTGGCATAAAAGCCAATCCTTTCGCAATGGAATGTACTGACCTACCCTCGATATTCTTTCCGTTTGTATCTTTCTAGGATCATATTGGGCATCATTTGGTGGCACGAATCACATGTTTGATTATTTTTCCATTTTGTGTTTATCTGTTTTGGTTTTGGGTTCACTTTGCTATTTTGACCCATTCTGGTACTGGGGACGACTTCATGAGTGCAGCTTTCCAACAAACGCTGATCGATAGTCCATTGACCCTATCGGCAGAGGGTGAGTAGCAAATAAAGAGTTCTTGAGAATCAGTGATTCATTGATCGCACAATTTCTGACGGCATCTCAAATTGTTTCAATTGATATAGAAATTCGCTACAATGACACATTGATTCTTCAACATCGAGCAACCAAGTGTTTTTTACATTCTCACCCACATCGATATCCACTCAAATACGATGATGGCCGAGTGAGTTCGCAAGGTCAACAAGTGACGTGTTATGCTCATGATGACATCAACAATCACTGGCTCATAGAAGCTACCAAACCGGTTCCATCTTCCGGTCGCGGTCAAATCGTGAGACACAACGATGTGATCAGGCTCAAACATAGACTTACCGCCAGTTACCTGTATACTCATGACGTGGCCTCTCCAACGATGCCGACCCATCAAGAGTTTACAACCTGGCCAGATGTCGACCAAACGGATGAAGCTTACAATGCGACGCTGTGGGAGGTGGTGATCGACGACGCCCATGCAGGACAGCAATGGAAGACCAAGGCTAGCCACTTTCAACTCGTTCATCATGTCACTAGGGCCGCGATGTGGACTCGAAACTTGCCAGCTTTACCGGGTTGGGGATTTGGCCAGCAGGAGGTGAATGGACACAAGACGTACACTGACAAGACTCTATTATGGGTTGCTGCTGATATCGTTCGAGATAGTAAGTTTCTCATGGTCAATGTCCTTTCTTTTCCTTTGTGCGCTGGATCATTGCTTGATCCCTGTTGGACTTGTTTGGTAACCAAAAGCCCATGCGGATTTTGAACAGATACCACCAACCATGCTTCTAGGCCTCCACCCCCAATACCCAAAAAAGTCATGACTCGATCGTTTTTCAAAAAATACTTTGAAGTCCAGGTGGCCATGTTCCAACATAATGCGGACTTAACCGAATATCATCCATATGCTTCAACTCCCATTAACTGGCCATTTTTGTTGGTTGGTGTCAGCTTTTGGACTAGTACTCCTGATCTCAGACGACAGGTTTACATGATCGGTAACCCGGCTGGATGGTGGTATTGTATAATGGCCCTCTCAGTTATCGCTGGGGTATTTGGGGCCGATCAGTTTGCGAGACGACGAGGATACTCACCCATCGAAACTCGTGCGGAACATTTTACCATTCTTCATATAATTTGATTGCCTCCGTGTTTTCCTCCAAGACTGAAGGCGTGACTCGTTTTCACATTCCCTATGTAGCTGTGAGGAATCGGCTCTATCGATCCGGGGGATTCTTCATTATGGCTTGGGCGAATCACTACTTCCCGTTCTTCTTAATGAATCGACAAACCTTTTTACATCACTACCTGCCGGCTCATCTATTCTCAGCTCTAGTGGCTGGCGTGGTTACTAATTTTGTGGCGACGGAGGTCAGATTTCTATTACCAACCAACGTCGCTTAATTTATCTTCTCGCTTCAGTTTCTTGTATCGTTGTTGAGTTCGCGCCATAGCATAAGACGGAATGAATTGACCGATATTTAAATCAACCCTTTTGTTCTACTTCTAGACGATCAATCACCCGGTCTCGATTATCGGTCCAACTACCAGGCGAAGGCCAAAGATGGTCGTCACCGAGTCACCAAAGGAAGCTATCCTTATCGTCGGCATCGCGATCTTGGTTTTGTTTATCGGCTTTAACTTCATTGCTCCATTGACTTACGGTACTCCTGGATTGGATCCCGCCCAAGTTAATCGTAGACGGCTTTTGTCTTCGTGGACTTTGGTCAGTTTTTTTCTCTCTGAAAGATTTATAAAAAAAAACTTGCTCCGATCGTTATGAACACGTATCTCGTGATATTAATGTTCCCGATGTTCTGTTTTCACTTGTAATCTCGGAATCGTTTGCTCTTGTCTTGTCCATGTTTACTGCTTCATACTTTCCAGCATTTTGCAAAGTAACGTAAACCATCCCGCCTTTCTCCCCAAGGAAAGAAAGACCAAAAACATGTAGATACATCAGGCAGATATTTCATGTCCATACATCCAGCGTTTAAGTCAATCAAATCTTCCTGGGCAGGTTACACATAGATTAAAAGAAGAAAAAAATCATAGGCTTAGAGCAGAATAGACAAAGTTCATAGGGGTCTCGGCTTTTTTTTTTGATGTACTTTCATTTTCTTATTACATAGCCTTTTTACCGTTTGAATGATGAATCGAAAGGTTACCTACGTGCTATTAGTGCTGCTTGATCAGTTGAAAATTTGAGATGTTAAAAATATGCAGAAATAAAGACACTTGCTTAGCATTCAAATAGAGAAAGATTTTGGATTATTGGTTTGTGATTATCAAAATCACTGAGGAATGTTAGTTAGTAATCGGATCAGTGTTGAGGATCCTAATCCGTGCACTTGTAGTAAATAATATTGGAACAAGATCTTAAACAACGGACCCATGGGTTGTGCCTTACTGTTTTCTTCAGAAGTTGCTGGAGCAGCTTTCACTTTTAAGCAAGCCTCTTAACTGGGACAAATTCCTCGTTCTTTTCAGAAATAAACCATCCTACAGGTGAAGCTTCAAGGGTTGAGGGTACACCCAATTCGCCTCCCATATCTGGTAGATCAGGGGATGATCTGTTTTTCTATAGAAAAAGGGCCATGAGTGGCTAGGAGCATCAAATGGCGCGCGAGGTCACGGTGCGCGTCTGGGAAAACTCAGCAAATTTAATTTGCTTGTTCCGGATGTGGGCCATCTGCAGCAGAACGGCAAGAAAGAACCCACCACCACAAGATATTCTTCGCCCCTGCCTCACCCCTGGATAGCTTCAGCCATACTCCTTACATGCACCATGGCCACCCCGTCCGTTGAATCCTCTTCCCTCGATTCGGGACTCCCAACCCAATCCACTTCAGTCGAGGAAACCCAAACAATGAAACCTGGTAAGCTGCACGGCATTCAACGCTGCACTCATGTTTTGCACGTAGATGACTGATGCTATTGTTCAATCAGATACCCAGGTAGAGGATCTCACCGCCGCCCCGTATCATGAAATTGTCTTGGAGGGAAACGAAAAACCGGAGTCTCGCGAAAAGTTGGCACGACTCAACTATCTTCTCAAAGCTAGTGGTGTCTATAGCAAGATAATTGCCGATAACGTGAGTCTTCCTGGGTGAAGAGTTTTTTGTGTGTGTGTTGTGACTGCAAAACTTACGCGACTGCCTTTTCGGGCCGTTTTTAGATCGAGCGTGAACGCGCCTCCCGTGCTGCAGCCTTGAAGAAGCAAGCTGATCACATAAAAAAACAAGAGTCGGAATCGAAGAAACAAGAATCGGATCCAAAAAAACACGACTCGGCACATGCCAAGGAAGGCTCCCAAGCGGATCAAAAGGGTACCGAACGTCGGTCCTCTCGCAGAACTAAAACGGATGGATCACCGCCCAAACCAGATCTACCTCCGAAAGCTAAATCTTCTGGGGCACAGTCGCGTCGTAAAAAGAACGTGATCGTCGACGAGGACCACTCCGATACTGAAGCAAAAATTGCCAAACTCATTGAAAATGCTGAGCCTGAAGATCAAGATCCTAGCAAAGAATCCACCATCGCCGAGAAACATGACCCTCATTCCGGCCAGCCTGCGCTAATAACTGGAGCCACCTTACGAGCATATCAACTGGCTGGTATGCACTGGCTGGCGACGCTCTATGAAAATGGACTCAATGGTATTCTGGCCGATGAGATGGGCCTCGGAAAAACCTTGCAGACGATTGCCTTCCTTTGCTACCTACGTGAACGCGGCGTTTGGGGTCCTTTTCTGATCGTCTGTCCGCTTAGCACGGTGGCCAATTGGGTGAATGAGTTTGAACGCTTCTGCCCTACCGTTCCTGTCGTCTTATATCACGGTACTAGGGCCGAACGAGAAGAATTACGCTCCAGTCACATGGCTCCGCCTAAGGATGACCCCAAGGCTTGGCTGGGAAAAGCTGTAGGTTCCTTTAAACGTACTAATTCTAAGGCAAAGGGCGGTGGACGTACTGCCAAGACAAACTGGACCAAGCAGAATACCAAAGACACATTTCCTATCGTCGTCACTTCGTACGAAATCGTGATGAACGACTGTCAATTTCTGCGACAATACGCTTGGTCTTATATCGTCGTGGATGAATCACATAGACTCAAAAATCTCGAGTGCAAGCTAGTTCAAGAACTGAAGTCGTATCAAAGTGCCAACCGGTTGCTGCTGACGGTATTTCTTTTTTTTTTGTTCATATTCCATTGCACATGTCGCGACGAGTACTGACGTTAATCGATCTCTAGGGAACTCCTCTACACAACAATCTCAAAGAGTTATGGTCACTGCTCAATTTGTTAGTAGATCTGCTTAATTCTCATGTGGAGCGAATTCACATTCTGATCGATCAATTTCCCCACTCATCAGCATTTTGCCCGAAGTTTTTGACGATTATTCGTCTTTCGAGCAGTGGTTTGATTTATCATCAGTCACTGCCGCTTCGGATTCCGCGGCAGCTTTGTCCACTGCCCAAGCCCAACACATCGTGACCAGTCTGCACGCCATTCTGAAGCCTTTCTTATTGCGAAGGGTGAAGAGCGAAGTAGAAACAAGCCTGCCAAAGAAAAAAGAGTAAATCTTTCATTGCTCAATTGGTATCCTGATCGGGAAATTGAGATACAGAATACACTTTTGCGTTTCATAGGTATCTGTTAACCGCCCCTCTCACGGCTCAACAAAAGGAACTCTACGATGCGGTTATCAATCGAGACCTTAGGACTTTCCTCATCAACCAAAAAACCCAGGCTGGATTAGCGAAGAATGCAAACAGCATCCCGCCAACCCCAGAAACTCGTAAGAAACGAACACGAACGCCTTCACCCCCGTTAGAAAATGATCCCCCTGGTCAAAATGTCAAAAGAAGTCGGACTGCTGAACCTAACGCTGATGTTGGTTCTTTGGAGGAGGACAACCCGAAACCCAACTTACCCAAGGTCGGAAAAGTCCGTACCCTCACTCGTAGGGCAGCGGCCAACCGAAAGTCAGTTGGATACTTGGAGAAATCAGACAGCCAGTTCTTCAAGGAAGTTGAGACTGGGGAGTGTGATGAAATTGATTACACCTGGGATGAGACTCAACGAGCGAAGCCGAAATCGGACGAACACCAAATCAACACGCCGGAAGAACAAGTCGGTCAGCAAGCACAAAAGAGCGTCAACCAAATGAAACTCCTTAACATGGTGATGCAGTTGCGGAAAGTTTGTAATCATCCTTGGCTCTTTGATTGGCCAATCGATCCTCAAACGGGCGAACAATTGGTCGGTGATGGCTTGGTTTCTGCTTCGGGCAAAATGCTTCTACTTGATAAACTCTTGAAAGGATTATTCGATCGAGGCCACAAAGTGCTTGTTTTTTCTCAATGTGGGTATCACATTTCTCTCTTTTCTTCAATCCATCTGCATTCGGAGCTCAGGCTGAGCTTTTTTTTTCTCTCTCTCGCCTTTTATTAGTCACGAGCATGCTAGATATCATTCAAGATTGGGCCACCGAATTGAAAGGCTGGAGGGTGTGTCGTATTGATGGAGTCACCCGACAGGACTCGCGCCGAGAACAGATGAAAGATTTCAACGAGGGACAGGGACCTGATGGCCAGTCACTGTCCATATTCCTCTTTCTTGTAAATTAACTCGCTAACCAAGCGTCAAACACACTTTATACAATACAGCCTGCCATTTGTTTTTGCTTTCCACGCGTGCTGGTGGAGTCGGGATCAATTTGGTAGCGGCGGACACGGTTATCCTATTTGATTCAGACTGGAACCCCCAGCAAGACCTGCAAGCACAAGACCGGGTGCATCGGATAGGTCAAACAAAGCCAGTGCTGGTCTTCCGATTAGTGAGCGGAAACACGATCGAATCGAAGATGTTGGAGAAGGCGGGTCAGAAGCGGAAGCTCGAGACACTAGTGATCGGCAATGGGTTCGATCTGACCCAGAAGGCTGAGGATGAAGATCCTAATTCAGACGACGATATCCAAAATATCTTGTTGGGTAAAAAGAGTACCCGTAGGAAACAGAAGAGTATGAAAGAGTTGGCCGAAGCTCTGTTGAAGACCGACGGCGAAAGAATCACACTCGTTGAGCAGGGCGATCAAATTATAGGTGACGATCAATTAGATGCTCTGCTAGATAGAAGTGTATGTTTAAATAATTGAAACCAATTTTCTTTGTTACCATCACATCGGTTCACTAACATGACCCTTTTCTTTTCCTGCTTTGATAATTTCTATCAGGATGATGCTATGGAAAGAAAGCTTGGATGGAAGACGGAAGGCTCGTCAACTGTCGCAACCGGTGTTGAAGTTTACCATACTAAAGCAACCGAATGAAGTAGATAAAAAAGAGGGAAAGTAATCGTAGACAACTTGAAAATGAATTGAATATTTATAAATAGAATCCCATTTCCCCTTCTCTCTCTAGTCCCCTTTGTTTCCTTTTCGTCGACTGTAGTGTTCACCATCCGGAAACCATTGGCCATGGCGAACTTCAATCTCTCTCTCTCTCTCTCTCTCGGCAACTTGTATTAACCTTAATTTATTAAATGTGATTTCTTAGTATCTCCCATGTGTGTGTTTTTCAAATCATAATACATCGATCATCCTTGCTACCTTGAAAAACAAACTTTACCCTGGCTCCATTCACATAGTAAAATGATGCCAGTCGGAAGGGAAAGCAGGCAGTCTTGCAGTGTGCCTTTCTTGCAGAATTATCAGGTTGTGCAAGTCTTGATTGAAACAACATATCATCTGCAGCTTCAAACACTCATTTCCCCAAGGTTCATGTACAGTGGGTAGACAGAAGTTTTGGCCATACTATTTTGGTGTCAGAATTCTGATATTGTTTGCTCACAAATTTTTCTGTCTCCTCTTCTTTCTTTCTCCCACTACGAACCCCTTAAAATCCCTGTCTTGTCCTTTTTGCCCTGTCCTGTCCTGTTTATCATGTCCATGTCCTGTCCTCTTCCCTGTCTTGTCCTGTCTTTCTGTCGCCTGCATGTTTTATCACTGTCACCTGGCTAACTGTCACAAGTTCTTCTCATCTAGTTCAGTAGTCCTCCAATCTTGGAGTAGGAAATAAAAATTATCCTGAGCCTGAGTCAACCACTAGTGAGAAAAAGTCTCCAAGCTCCTCTTTCAAGTCCTCCCCATCATCTCCTACCAGCAACAAAAGCATAATCTTGACATCTAGAAACTCATCCCACCCACTTCAAGTTACAGGAATTGATGTAATGGTTCAAAATAGGCCTCAAAGAAAAATACAAGATGGCAATTAATAAGCATACCCGGGTTTCTGTGTTTGTACCCGGTTTTGACTGTGTGCCCAGGTGTTACTGTAACTAGCAGCTCACTGGATTTGTAACAACTTGTCAGGGAGAACCCCCTGATCTGCCTTCAAATCATAAATAGTTTTATTATTTTAGTTTCTATTTATTTATTATTGTATCTCCTTATTTAAAGGGTATTGGAAAAACAACACCCGGGAATTGGCCAACAACACCCAACAACCATTGATGGACAGTCAGCGGGTGTTGTTTTTCCAATTCAATCCACGTGTTTGGGTGTTTGTCCAACAAATTGTATTTTTTTTAAATATTTTTTATAGGTTTCAGCGGCCTAATCCAACACCCAAGAGGGGTCTATATGGGTGTTGGCTCTCCCACCCCAAAAATTTGAGTTTCTTTTCTTGCAGCAATCATTTTTATTATTTACCATCACAAGAAAACCATTGATTTTTGTTGTCCTCAACTACATTTGTACTGATTGAATTATTTTTGTTTTTTAATCAGAAGGAAGAGCGTTTTTTTGAGAGGGTAAGTAAAAATGAAGGGAGACAATACATCATTCAAGTTGGTATTATTATTGCTGTTGTTGAATTTTTTTTCCATTGATTTCTTTATTTACCTAGAATTTTGGAGAGCTTTCTTACGTTACAAGTGACTACATATGACCGCATTAAAATCTTCAAGTAGATTGAGTTTTTTTTCTTCCCTCATCTTTCTTTTCACTTCACACAATGTGCAATATACTTGATCACATTGTATATGGGTTGTTATAATTCTCACAAGATTGAGTAAGAAGTAGGTGTATTTTTAGTTGTGGAGCTTGAATCCATCCAATCCAACACCCATATACACCCCTCTCAGGTGTTGGATTAGGCCACCAACATCCATTAAAAAATACAATTTGTTGGAAAACACCCAAACACGGGGATCAAATTGGCAAAACAACACCTGCCAACCATCTGTCAGCGGTTTCTGGATGTTGTTGGCCAATTGCCAGGTGTTGTTTTTCCAAGACCCTATTTAAATACTCATTGAATAATTTACTTACTCAATGAAATTATAATCTTTAGTTCTCTGATTTCTTTCATACTGGAGCCTGGGAGCCTGTGACCTTCATGTGATTTCCAGTGATTATATTTGTGTTGTCAGAGTGTGGTAGGAGAGGCCTTGACCCCCAAATTATCTGAGGCAGAAGATAATATCCTGTTCAGGCTGCTGGTCATACAACACATGGAAGATTCTGGAATACGGCTTGGTTGCATAGCAACATATGTAAGTCATGCAGCACTGGTGCAGCTTCATTCTGCTGGACACATTTGAAGGTTGGATAATTCTTTGTACCTGTAGTGCAGTACCTGCATAAAGATTCTGTGCAGTTTTGCTGGGCATAGCTGAAGGATGAAATCATTGTTTGTACCTGTAGTTCAGTACCTGCATGAAGATGCTGTGTAGTTTGACATCCCCTGCAGCATAATTTACTTAAGAACAGTCCACTTCAGCATAAATCCCTCACCCTTCAATACATAACAAGGGCCTCTCCCCACCAAGAAACTGCCAGCCTTAGAGACAGTATATACTGTCCAAAAGACCTCAATTTATTTTTATCAAATTAATAATAATATTCTTCAAACATTATTATTAATTATTATTCTCTCACTAAATAAGTTTCCAATTACACTTCATTTTTATCCCTGAATTATGAATATTTCATCATCATATTATTCCATTTAAAATTTATATAATAGGGGGTATCAAATATTCCAAATCCACCATTACAAACCCGTCAATTATTTTTCATCAAATCCACACTTTGTAACCAACGGGTTTCCAAATCCACCAGCCCATAAGCAAGTGGATTTCAAAAACAATATAACGGTGTTTTTCCACACAAATCTGTCAATTCAATTTATCCTGTTTTTTCCACCAATCTCAAGCACTCAAGCGTCACTACCACTCTTCCAATCTCACACACTCAAACATCACTCTCACACTAAAAGAAAGTTTCACACATCCAAACATGCCAAAAGCATCTCGACAAAAATTAATCATTCATTCAACAAATACTGCTGCAATGGCCATGTTATTGGAATCAGACTTGGAGGATAAATCCGGCCTTGAAGATTTTTATTATTTTTCTTTGTATCAGCTTCAAACTCTTGACCCTCTGATCATTCAACAAGGCAAGGTGTGTATGAAGGACTTGATTTGTTCACCAGCCAATCAAGCCGCCAAGTATCTGATCTCAACCCTGAATGGTGATCATCCAAAGATTGATGAATCCTCAAAGATCGGTGAAATTCAATGCCTCAGGTATGCCTACAAAGATTACAATCAGATCTATAAACAAGTCAGACCAGCCACGAGCTCAATGGAAGAAGAAGCCAGTGGTCTTGCAACCAGTCTCGCCCTACTTGGTCTTGGCCTCCTACTCCTCAAGGCTCCACTCATTCATATCATCTCATGTCCACTCAGAACTAGTCTGGCTACAGCTAACACAGGAAAGCTTGCTGCTTTCCGCGTTTTTTTTTTTTTTTTTCCCCAAAAAAAAAGAATTTTGGCCCCAAAAAACTCGCTTTCCCCAAGGAGATTCCCCAAGTGCACCAGATCTCACCGCCTGCCGGCCACGTCATCCAGGGGAAAAGCAAGTTTTTCGGGGCTGAAAAAAAATCTTTTTTGGGGAAAAAAAAAACACATGGAAAGCAGGAAGCTTTCCTGTGTTAGCTGTATTGATAACAAAATCTTGATGCTACTCCACAAACTTCTCTCTTTTTGTCTTCAGCCTAACAAAACCTCAATCATTGGAAATCTGATGAAGGAGAAAGATCTTGACTGCTGCCTGGATCTCTTATTACTCTTCTCACAGGAACGCTTGAAGCCTTGGATTAACGGCTCCAACTGGTCTTTAGATTTTGATCTTGGTAATGCCCCACCCTTGTGCTGATCATCCTTCTGTTCAACTGACCCATTTCATCTTTCTCCGTTGAAAACACACACACACAGATTCAAGCATTCTACCAACTCGCCAGGATCAACTCAAAGACATTGAAGGAACCAACCAGTCTCCCCTTGTACCCTTTGGCAAGATAGTCTCGCTGCTCTTTGCTCGCCATGCAGCCAAGACTCGGCGCACTGATGGTTCTCAAGAGAAAATAGATGAATTAATGAGCTGGAACGTTGTCATGATTGACAAGTACTACAGCTTGTGTATTACTCTTTGTAGATACATTTCCAACCCACTCAAACTATCATTGATTGATCAAATTGAATCAGATCAAGTCTGTTCACCTGAATACCCCTCCTGGCTTTCAAACTTAATGCTCCTTCTCAATGGATTCTTTGAATTTGACTTGGATCACACCGCTCTCAGTAATAAATCAACTGCCGGCAAATCCAGTCTTGGTCTATCTACTTCAAGCCCATCATCACCTGCCAAATCTCAAGTATGACTACTTTGGTTGATCCACAACATCTTCATGGAAATCAGGGATCTAGAAGAGTGGAGAGAAGAACTTTGACAAGAGGTGGTGATCCCTACCCTTGGCCAGTTTCTTGTGTTACCTGACCTTTGATCCTTCGACACAATCCGGTCCTGATCAACTTGGTTATGGACCTCATACGTGAGGTAACTCACAACAAACTTGTCAATGAGCTTCTTTCTAATCAAGATCAATTATGCAAACGATAGAAACAGCAAGAGTTGACCAGCAAGCCCGTAGATACATATGATCGGCTTTGTAAGTTACTGATGTCAACAGCTACAATGGGTCAGCTAATCAACGTCAACAATATCACTCAACTTACATCGTCAAGCACTCAACAGCCATCAGATTGGGAACCAATCATGCCTCTCCAGAATAGTAATGAAGTGCTCTCTAACCTCAGCGTTCCCAGCACACCTTTCAGCACACCCTCCTCTTTACCACTCAAGGCTTCAATGACTACCAGTACAACAATGACCAACACCATATTTAGTCCTCACCGGCTCTCATCTAATAACAACAAACAAGTACAAATTGCTCAACCTTCTGATACGGTGTTTGCTAAGCAACAACTTGAACTTAGCTATAAGGCTGTTGTAACATTAATCAAACTATTGACAGACAGTCTCAAGATTTCAACTGGCTATTTGAACACCAAATGTGTTTTGATCTTTGTATATTTAGTTGGCCTCCTTTGACCAGGAAATGCACACACC
>LUKR01000233.1:4373-24401 GCA_019395275.1 Puccinia brachypodii | reverse complement strand
AGAAGGGTTGTTTGGTGATGATTTGTTGATGAAAGGCTTGAACGTAGAAATGTGGTTTTTCAAAAGGATATCAAAAATTTTGCTGGCATAAATAGTATTTTTGCCACTATATTTGACACATCCAGTCCAAAAAAGTGTTTTTTTTGGGATTTTTATTATTTTATTTTGAAATGGTGGATTTTGTGAAACCCGTCAATTACGTAATGGTGGATTTGGTCATATTTGATACCCCCTAATTGGTTGATATCAACTAACTTTAAATTGTTTGGGTGCATCCCAGTTTAACTGGGATGATCTCGGCCCAGCCAATTATGCTGAAGTGTTGACCTCAACAGAAATAAAGATGAAAAAATTGAAAAATTCAAAGCTTGTTTTGTTGTATGTGAATTCAAAAAAAGACTCAGAATTGACATCCATTCTACTTTTGCCCCCACAGCTTCTCTTAAACTCTCAGGACCCTCCTTGTCTTAGCATACTAGGTAATCAATTCCTTTGAAATCATTGGCAAATTTTCCATAGTCCAATCAAAGAAACTACCTAGGTAGACCCTCTAGTAGAACTATTTCTCACTTATCAGGCAAAGTAGTCAAACACAAAAAGGCTCTATAAGGCACCAGGAAGGCCAGCTGCTGCTGGTGGAAGCAATTCAAGGGACTGCTTGACATGTTTTGAGTGTGACAAAGTTGAGGAGTGTTTATACCGGTACAAGAAAGGGGACATGATTATTATAGTATGGATTCACCACATCATTGAAATCATTGTCTTTTGAAACAATGAGGAAGACTTTAATACCCTTTGTGCTAGCATGGAAAGAAGACTCCAAGTAAATTGGGATTTCAAACCACAGAAACTTGTTGGATTACAACTTGATTACAAGGACAGTTCAATCTTTCTCAGCCAACACCTCCTACTTGATCAAACCATAGAAAAATTCAAATCAGAAGTGAACCTGAACTTAATCCTGATGTATACACCGCTCACTAGCAACAATCTTGTCACATCCTGGGGCAAACCTGTATCACCTACTCTCTATCAATCCCTCATAATTGGCTCAATCAATTATCTTGCCCTTGGGACTCAACTCAACCCAACCTAAGCTTTGCATTCAACTACATATCCTGGTCCACTTTGAAACCAAATGAGACATGTTGGGATGCTCTATCCCACTTCGTTCAATAAATATACACAACTAGAACATTAAAGTGGATCCAAGTATTTACATCTGGGAAGAACCTTGTCAAATGGGTTGATGAAAAATGGGGATAGGAGTTCCAATGTTTGACTTCTGGCTTCATAATAACTATGATGAGAAGTCTGATTGCCTGGGGATTTTGACATCAGAAGTTGGTAGCAACATCAACATTTGCTTCTGAATTCATTTCCTTGCAAACTGTCAGCATCATTAGCTGGGTTGGTGCCATCACTGCTAAACTGAGATCTATTCAACCAGTTTAAATTTGTTTAATCTCAACATTTTAAATTTGGTTGATCTCAACCATTTTAAATTTGGTTGATCTCAACCAGTCTAAACTTGATTGATCTCAACCAATTAAATATAAATACATCCAAGTTTTCCTTGGCTAACCTCAACCCAGCCAAATTAATATGCTGTCAATGTGAAGCATATTTGGCTGGTTTGAGGTTATCCTAGGTAAACTGGGATGCACCCAACCAATTTAAACTTGGTTGAGATAAACCAAGTTTAAATGGGATGTCATCAACCCAGCCAATTATGCTGGAAGTATTGGGGTCTTCAGTCAATTTTATGTTATTCTTAATTCCTATCTTTAAATCTCTGGGAGTCCCAGTTAACCTATCAATCAGATGTGAAAATGGTGCAGCAGTATTGGTACCAGACAACAGTAAATCCAAAGGACACATGAAGACACCAGGGGAGTTTCTGTGGCCCTTGATAGGTGGGTTCCAAGGAGACTCCCCTGGTTAGAGCTTCAAGAGAAATTTCTTTTTTCTCAATGGTTATGTCAGAGAACAAGTCCAACTGGAATGGGTATCAACGGCTTCAAATATAGCCAACTTTTTTACCAAGCCACTCCAGGCAAATCTCCACTCCATATCAACAAACAAAATCTTTAAATAAAATAGGGTGTTGGAAAAACAACACCCGGTAATTGGCAAACAACACCCAATGACCGTTGATGGACGGTTGGTGGGTGTTGTTTTTCCAATTCAACAACCCATGTTTGGGTGTTGTCCAAACAATTTTATTATTATTATTTTTTTGGGGGGGTGTTGGAATCCTAATCCAACACCCAAGGTGGGTGTTTTTGGGTTTCAGCTTGCCACCAAAACCCAACCTCTTTTCTTTCTTTTTTTTTCTTGTGGGTGTTGTCCGGCTAATTGTGCACCCAAGAGTATCACACTTGGGTGTCGTCCGTTATTAAATACAAAAAACCACAAAAGAATCAAATTTAAATTTATAAAATTTTATCAAATACAAAAAACATGAAAATAATCAAATTTAAATTTATAAAATTTTATTAAATAAAAATTTGAAAATAATCAAATTTAAATATAAATACCAAATAAATAGTAATTTTACAAATCAACCAATTTAAACTAAATCAAAATTATAAAACTTAAATAAACAAACTAGTGAGTGAGTGAAATAAGAGCAATAAAGATAATAAAAGAAGATAATAAAAATAAAAATAAATAAAAAGAATAAAAAAAGAAGAATAAATAGAATACAAAAATAAATCAGTAGGTTTTGGTGGGATGCAAAAACCTTCAGTCATCTGGAAACAGTCAGCATACCTGGATTTCCATGGCAAAGCCTCAGGAGAAGCCTTTTGATCCCAATCCCTTGCAAGTTGAGGAGCTGGAAAAAGGGTGGGAAATTTGAGTTTAACAGCAACTAAGTGGGAAACAGAAGTGATCAAGCCAATAAAGATGGGTTTTTTGTTGTTTGGGGGCAGAAATAAGGTAAAAAGGTTTGGGACCAGGAAGCGGAAAAAAAGAAAACTGGAGTTTGAAAGGCATTAGCCATGCATTCACCCATTGATGGAAGAGACATCCACTTTTCTGGACCACAGCCATCAGGATTTTCTGAATCAATGCGCACCAAAGCTTTGTTGATGTTGTGGAAAAATTGCTTGTCTACATACCACTGGTGCCGGCCGGTGATTTGTTTGATCATTTCTTGACAAATATTGATATGATCTCCTTGCCCGCGTCCCAAAAACCACAATACAGCTTGGAAGCCACGGTGGCCATCACTGTCTACATTGAGTACCTGAGAAACAAATGAGCGGATTATTATGGGCAATTTCCAATCCATTTGGGAATATCTTTTGGCTCCTTGACTTCTGATTTTGAACTAGGTTGAGGTAAAAGGGAGGTGGTCTTGATTGGGCACAACTACTTTCTGGGAGGAGTCTGATGATCTTGAGGTTTTTCTTTCTGAGTAGTTGATTTTGTTGATCTAGATGGGAGTGCTCTCTTCTTCCCTTCCTCTTTTCCTCTTCTTTCTTGACCTTCTCTGACAGTTTTTGATCTTGAATCTTCTGTCTCTTATTCTTCTCCCCCTGTTTATCTTCAGCCTTCCTTTTTTTTTCCACATGTTCAAATCTAGAAGGCTCCCTTTTTGTTGTTCTTCTTGATCGAGTTTGTGCAGGTTTGTGTTTCTTTAGATATTCTTCTTCTTCCTCTCCTTTGCCTTTTTCAGTAGTCTCATTTTCCTTCTTTTATTTCTTTTTTGGGTTGTTTGCCAAACCTTTGGGTCTTCCTCTTCCATTTTTTGTCTTAGGTCCCTTGGGAAATTTAACATTGACAATTGCCCCAGATCCTTTAATGATGTGGGTGATAGAGTAGATTTGAATCACACGCTTACTGGGGTTCATCTTGATGAGTTTCTGTTTGATTTATTCCACCTTTTGTATGTTGTCATCAGTACTCTTGGGTTGATCCAACAGCCTTAAATCCTGTTAAAAAAGAGAGAGCAGTGTTAATAATCCAACCAACCACACCCAAACTCCCCTGCCACAAAACACAATTAAAAAAGAAATAAATATATATGCCTTGATGTACCACTGGGCATGGAAATCTTCAGGTTCCACCTTTTCTCCCGCCTCCACCAGCTGCGCAATCCTGTGCTTACAGGGAATTCCCATCCATGAGTGATGGTTTTTGTTGCATGTGGTGGGTTTGTGCAGAGACACACTAGAAACTAGATTGTTTTGTGCCCTCCACAGCGCAAATTGAGTAATGTGTCCGTGGCAATTTGAAAAAATTGCCCCTAAACTGCGGAGAGCATTTATCTTCTACTGGTGATAGTAAGCTGATATTTTGAGGGAATGAGCCACAATGGTACTTTTGATAGATTTGATGAATGCTGGGAAACAATAGTTGGGGCCATGTAGATGGGACTTGATGTAAGCATGAGATGATTCAATTCTAGAAGTGACCCGGTGATCAAAGTGCAGAAGATTTTTTGTCCAAGAATTCAAGTATTTTTCAGCAACTGGGAGCCAATTAGAAGTCATGTATTTCTGGAAGGGTTCTCCATATTTTGTTGTGTCACAAATTGTTTGAAGCTAACAAGGAAATTGCCAGTGGCACTAATTTTAGTCATGTTTCTCCAATGAGAAAGCATGTCAGCCTCTTCTTGTCTTTTGATCAATTTGTTTCCATTCAGCATTGAGTTCTTACTAATGTGCCAGGTGCACAACATATGGTTGGATTTGGGGAAAGTCGTTTTGATATAATTAATGAGAGCTTGTTCTCTGTTGGTTAAAAAAACTTCTGGAAGGGGAATGTTGTTGGTGGTGAAAATGGTGAGAAAAGTTTCAAGGGCCCAGTTGTAAAATTCTTGAGTCTTGTCCACTAGAAAACAGAAAGCCACACTAAAAGACTTGTTAGCTCCCGTGATGCCGGCAATATGAAGGAGGGGAATCTTGTGTTTGTTTTTTGTGTATGTACAATTGAGTAAAAGGATGAAGTGATAGTGTCTGATGAGTTCAACCAAGAGATTGTGACAGAAGAAGAGTCCTTTGATTTCGCCAGATTTGTCTACTTTAATTCTAGTTGTGTAATCAGATTGCAGAATTGATTTGTGGATTTGAATTATTGGGTTGAGTCCTTGACAAGATTCTGAATAAGCTTTCTTTCTGGAGGAGTAAATAGTGGCATTAGTTGCCAGAATCATCTTGTCCAGGTACAATTTCTCAAGAGCTTCCAGTATTTGAGCAGGTTTCAATCCATCATCACTTATTTTCTTTATTTCATTGTAGAGTCTAGTCAAGAGTTTGCGGTAGGCGGCGTGGGCTGCAGCGGATCCAGAAATGGGATGATTATGGTGAGGATCTTTAACAGTAAATTTCCAATGATTAGCTTTCTTTTGAAAATACAATGCGGCTTCAAAGGGGAAGTTGACCAGACAGGTTACTTTAGTTTCTCAAGGATCTCCTTTCTGCTAGTTCCTTTTATTATTTCCACCCCTACATAATTGGAATGAAAAATGAAAATTAAAAGAAAATTAAAGAACAGTCAGTATAAATCAGATAACCAAAAGGATGAAGAGAGAATAAAACAAAAAAATATGCCTGTAACATTTATAAAATACACATTTTCCAGCTATAGATCTCTTTCTTACAATAGCATAGCCATGTAATAGAGCAAATTCTTTAATAGAATTCTCTCAATCCTCTACTTCTTGGTAAATACCAGGCAGCGGCGCAGGAATTTCTTTGAGATGATTTTCTTCATAGACATTTTGATCCTTGGTTTCATTTTCCTTCTCAGCTTTATCAATTTGGTTATTGTTGTTAAAGTTCTCTAGAGCTATCTTTTCAGTAACCTCATTTATTTTTCTTGTTTCTTCAAATTGTTCATTTTGTTTATTCTTGTCATCTTCTTTAGCAAACTGAGACTGTAATAATTCTAAGCATTTGTTGATTATTTTGTTATCCTTGATTTCTAGAGCTTCTTCATCTAGAGTTCATTTTTTTCATTTTTTTTTGGTTTGTATTTCTTTTTCATTTTCATTTTGTTTCTATTTCATTTTGTTTTTTATTTTCTTGAATTTTGGTGTTTTTGTGTGTCATTTTGTTGGTTAATTGAGATAGGCAGGGGTCTAGGGAGGCCTCAGGGCAGCTAGGGAGGCTAGTGGGTTCGCTATAGGGGCCAGTGGGCTTTCTAAAACCCTCCATGATGTTGCTAGAGGTGGTCTGAGACATCTGATAAGTTTTTTTTTTTTCCTTTTTTCTGGGTTGGGTTGATTGGTTGGTTTTTTGGTTGCAGTGGATGGGTGTGATTGGCTAGTGTTTTCAGTCCGTGAGGGGATTGGATCACCCAATCCCACCCAGACACAACACGCAACACTGACACCCAAGTGTGATACTACTCTCAGGTGTGTTTTTAGACAAACAGCACCCTCAAGAAAAAAAAAAAAAAAAAAAGAGGTGGGGTTTTGAGGGTGAGCTGACACCCAAAAACACCCACCTTGGGTGTTGGATTAGGATTTTGATACCCAATTTTTTTTTTGGACAACACCCAAACGCGGGTGTCAAATTGGAAAAACAACATCCACCAACCGTCTGTCAACACTTGTTGGGTGTTGTTTGCCAATTACTGGGTGTTGTTTTTCCAAACCCCATAAGATAGATGAGAAAATAAAAAATAAAAAATTACATATGGCCTCCTGGAGCCAAACAAACCATTGTTCATTTCATTGCAATCAATTCAAATGTAATGTAACACTGCTGTCAATGGTAGACCTCAACTCCTTCTCCCCAAAATTGGTGGCAAATACTAGTAAAAATAAAATAAAAAAGTGTCTAGCAAGGGCAGTTTGTACAAGGTGTAGAGAAAGCAGTGCATGGCACAGATGAGATGAGAGTTTGACCGTGGCAATTCAGTGACTGTGAATGATAAGAAATATAGAATTATGAATTCCGTGTATTTTGTTTAATGATAAGAGAAACCAGTTGAGAGCAGTCAAACAGCACTATAAATATGTACAAATATTTGGAGACAGTCATGTATTGTAATGTACAAAGGAAATTGAGAAACATGTAGAGAGAAACACAGTTGACACAAAGAGGAGAATGAGTTGAAGGGTTTGAAAGGGTTCTTAACATTTGTGTTCAGTGATCCAATCATTAAGTCTGTTTGAGTGGATGTTGATGATTTCAGCCTGAATATTGAGAATGGTTGTTGAGTTAGTGTGAATGCAATGAATACCGGTATTGGAGATGTTGAGGTGAGGAGTCAAATGAGGTTGAGTATGATGAAGAAGGTTGGATTTACCTGAAATCCAAGTGGATTTACAACAAAGTGTCCTGTTTCATTCCCTCAGAGTGATTTTATACATCTTTTTCTTTCCATTTTATTCAATTTCCACTTTTCTTTTCCTTTTCTTTTTCTTTTTGTTTTTATTATAATTTATTTTCCTAATTTTATCTCTATTTATTTTTTATGTTCTATATTCTGCTCAATACCCTTTTTATCAAAATCTCATTATTCATTTCACTTGAATTTTTCTCCTTTTCTCCAGGTTCATCCTTTCATTTTGTTTGATTTCTCCTTCTCTTCATTTTCATTTTTTTTTCTATCTATACACTACCAGCATATTTGGCTGGGTTGAGGTTTCACTTCCAGCATAATTGGCTGGGCTGAGATAATCCCAGATAAACTGGGATACACCCAACCAATTGAAACTTGGTTGATATTAACCAATGAAATACAATTCAAAGTGGGGTACCTTGCATTTGTATTTAATCACTGCAGGAGGGGTTGTATTGGTTACAACACCCTGCAGTGAGGTTGGTGGGGGGCAACCAATGTAAAATCAGCCAGCTTGACCAATATTTATTTGATACATCTTTGCCGCAAAAGCATGTATCAGTGGGCCTGGCCAATATAGGTTTGGTCTGGGAAACCAATCTTGGGTTGGTTGCCCCCAGCCAACCTCACCGCGGGGGGTTGTAACCAATATAAACTCTTTGGAAGTGAATTGGTTGAGATCAACCAAGCTTAAATTGGTTTCCTGATTCCCAGTTTAACTGGGATTATCTCAGCCCAGTCAATTATGCTGGCAGTGTTAGCCCAGGTAAACTGGGAAGCACCAAATCAATTTAAACTTGGATGCTGTCAATGTTTAATTGGTTGATATGAAACAAGTTTAAATTGGTTCAGTGCATCCAATTTTAACTGGGATGAAATGAACCCAGCCAATTATGCTGGCAGTGCTAGTCTCTTGTACTGAGTAGTGTGGAGTTTGTGTGGGGGGTGTTTTATGGAGTGTACAAACTCCACATTTGGAGAATGGGGGAGTAGTTAAAAATCAGGCATGCACCCTATGACATCTTGCATGTAGTTTTGCTGTTTTTGTTTTGTCACACTACAGTTTTTTTCAGCATTACTAGAATCCTTGGTTCTCTGAGGTGTGTTTGGCTTTTGGGATCTGATACATTTGGGTGTCTCTCCTATCCTTGCTTCTATATTACGTGGTGGTTTGTCTTTGACACAGGACTTGCTTTATGAGAGCTTTCTTTACTATTTATCACCTGGTGCACTTTCTTGGAATTCTCTGTCCTCACCATCTCCCAATTAAATCTGTGTTAGTCATATATTTTCCAATTCATGGCTGCAATGTTAAATACAATCTCCTGATGATCACATTATACTTCTCTGTGTTCTCAAGAGATGATTTTGTTGACATTCACCAGGGCAGTTTCCTTGACACCCACCTATCAAGTGCCCTTCTCCTACTGACCCACAAGATCTCAGTGGGAGGAGGGCACTTGATAGGGGAGTGCCAAGGAAACTCCTGTGGTGATTTGTATCATATTATCTAATTCTAACTTGGTCATGACATGTAATTCTGTTAACTTGTTTTCTTTGCATAGAGCTTAGACTTCCTCCGAAAAAATCTGATCCCTGTCATAAAAGAGCTGTGTGAGTCATTGACCTGTCAGTAATTATTTCCTCAGTTTGATCAAGATCTTTTTCAAAAATCTTGACATAACTTTTTTTTGTTTTCTGATCATCTGATTCCTGCCTGAGGTGGTTAATCAAATTCATAAGCAATTTGAATTCCATTGCTCTGTGCATCATCTCCAACACTGTCTCAGTGAAAGAATATGTGGATGTATTCATTAGCTTCTGTGGGGGAATTTTTACTGACTTGTTGAATTTTTTGATGAATTCTCTCATTACAATGCTTATTTTTTCTTCATATTTATCAGTGGAGGGTTAAAGACTAAGTAGGTCACTCTCATTTTGTTTCTAAGATTATTTTTCTGTATCAATAGATTTACTCATCAATCTTCTTTGGAAAAAAAATATGGAAACCAATGCAGCAATTGTATCTGAAGTTTACGGCAATCTACAAAGTATTGAAGGTCAGCCCTGTTTTTGGATCCTCCTCTGAAGACTGGTTGCAAGATGCCCATCAGGAGAGTTTCACACAAGTGGGGAAACAAGTCTCATTTGAGAAAGTGTGGAGGCTAGTTGGACATGTTGTGAAGTTCCTAGCACTATCTAGCCAAGCAAACAACCAAAGTTCTCAGAAAGAACTGAAGTGTTCTTATAAGTAGTAAAATTTGGATTTGGATTACCACACCAAGTGGCCTAGTTATAGTAGTATTGCTGAGTGGCCTATCCTCTATTGATTCTGAAAAGTGGCATATAGTAGTCTAGCCAAGTGGCCTAGTCTCTCAAGTTATCTATTCCCATAGTTCACTTTTCTAGTACTTCTCATATATGTCACATGTCTGGGTTCTCTAAGATTTATAAGTAATGCTCTACTTTCCTATGATTTAAAATTCTACTCATCAAGTCTGAGCATTTTGCCCTTTCAATACCACCTTTGATCACTCCAGCTTGGTCCTACTTCTTTATCATTAAAAATAGCCCCCACTCATCATCACAAGCTTGAGCTGAAATCTTGACATTTTTTTCTCTATAAGCATTTTTTTTGTCTATTTTTCTATTCCTTTTCCTCTATCTTATCTTATCTCATTGCTCCGTTTACCTCCCTCTATAATGATAAGATAAGGTAAAAAGAGAGAGAGAGAGGAAGAAACAAACAATGACTTGTGGGTGTCACACCGGGACGAGTACTAAGAATCGACAGGGTCAAATTACTCAGCCTGTGTTTCGACACAGTGATATCTTTTAAGGCGTCAATCAGGACTATGAGACTGAATTATAGTCGATAAATCTCCCCAAGTCTGTCGTTACTGGGCTCAGACATCCCTTTAGAGGGTAAGCTTGCCACTACCAGTTAATTTCCGTGTTTCTCACGAATAGAGCTGTGCTAATAGTGTCTCTAGTCGTCGAAGCTTCCATACTGTGGAACGGCGCGTGGTGAAGAAATTAACGAAGCAAGCTTAGGTACTCGTGTAGTTTCCTGGGGGTATCACATTGGAGTACCCTATATATCATACCTTCTTCACCGTCCATGAACACCAAGTTGCAACATGAGTCTATGTAAGTCTCCGTTTATTATATTCAAGCCTAACCTAGTTATGTAAGTTATGCAAGCAACCGCGCTTATAAAGACAGGATCTGGCGCATGTGAATAGGGTAACTATGAACCGGTAAAACTAACCAGGAGACTATGTATATCTATGTGGAAGGAAAGGTTCTCGTATCCCAAAGGCACCAAACGATGTAATTTTTTAAGATACAGGTAATATAAACTTGTTGATAGAATAGATAATGATGATAATGATGTTGATGAAGATGATAAACGAACCTGTATATATACAGTTGTGATAAGGTTAGTTAGTGGATTTTTGGAGAGCGAAGTTGCTAAAGAAAACAGATCGATTAAGGACAAAAACAAGAAATGGATGAAAGGAAGGCAAGAAGAAAGACAAGACAGGACAAAACAAAACAAAGCAACGTAAGAGGGCGAGCGAGCGAGTGAGACCGATACATGGTCAGAGAACTATTTATAAGAATGAACTAGGTTTCGGAGCATGGAGAACTTCGCCGCAGTAACTACAATATGAAAGATATGCTTAGAAAAAAAAGAAACGGGAAAGAAACTATACTGAACTATCGATCATTGAATAATATATACTGTATTTGGCTAACACCTTGAGTGGGTTAGCGACGAGCGTATGATGTAAGCTAGGCTACTTTTGCTTTCTCTATCTGTCTCTACGAATGACTTAGACGAAAGCCGATAACAACTTCTTGACATATTCAACTTGTTTATCTCCCAGAGATCGTCCCCAGCTCAACCGGATACGCGACTTTCCATGAATAGGAAAATCGTGCATTTTGAGCATGGCCTGTTGAGCGTCTTCGCGTCTGACGTACTGAACAAAACCACAGCCTTTGTTGGGCGGAATCTTGACGTATGTGATTTCGCCAAAGTTTTGGAAAAACGTCTACAGAGTAGATGGTGCGTCAGATTGGTGGAGTTGAGGAAAAGTTGTTTCAAGGAGACTCACTTTTAACGTTCCTTCGCTGATGCAGGCGGGAAGACCACCGACAAAAACAGTCGTGTTAGACGGATCGTTGCTTGCATCATGTGCTACAGAGGCGATTTGGGAGAGGGCTGCCAGATGAGAAGTTATGGAATTAGGAGATGCGGCTAGGTCTAATGATGGGAGGCACGCATCATAGGCGGACTGTAGTTGATGATGTTGCTGATTCAAAGCTAGAGCCGGGTTTCCAGGGGCGGGTGGGAATAAACCTGACGATATAACATCCCGGAGGAATAAGCACAGTAATATTTCTTGGTACTTGAACTCCAAGAACTCACCGGGCGATACCATGTAGCCGCTGGGCAAAGAGTTGGGGTGGGCTAGTGAAGAGTTGAGGGCTGTGTGCAGCGCGGGGGGGTGGGTATTGGGGATGAGGTGGTTAGGCTGGGGGGCAACAGGCCTTGGCACCGGTAACGTGGATGTGTTCAACATGGGAGGGCCTGGAAGGGCGACACCAGGGGTCGACGCGTATGTGGATTGACATGAAGCGAGTAATCCTTGAGAAGCCAAAGAGCAGACTGGACGCGACAACGAAGTAGGGTAGTGATTGGCTAAGGCTGAGCCTGGAAGTGATTGGTTTCGATCTATGCGGGGAGCGCAGGTTGAGAAAGTGCGGGGGAAGGGTGTGCCGTGTCCCGGTAGTGAATGCGTCTGAAAGCTGTTGGAAGTAGTAGAAATCGGAGGGTAGCTAGGCGAGAGGTGCAGTGCCGACATGGAGGATGATAACCGGTTTGAGGCCTATGAGGGGTAGTCAACCAAGTGGTAAGGGACGGCGGCCCCTGTATGAGGGTATGATGAGGTCAAATGACCGAAACAAAATGCATGCAAGCCGTACCTGGGACATCCTATCGTGGTTAATCTGAATGTTGGTATTGGAGTGATCCGGGACCAATGAGTTTGAAATAAGGCGTGATTGTGCGGCATTATGGTTGAGTGGAGGATAGCTGGACGATAAGCGTAGGGCGGAAAGAGAAGACGGCAGACCACCAACGCCCTGCACGTCATAGCCGGACCATCAAAGGGATCGATCAACCAACTCGCGGCGCGTGATTTGAGTAATGACGCGGTAGAGAAGGATAGACATGAAGACGCACCTGAGTGACACTATCGCGATGAAGTCGCATGGCTGACTTGGAGGGGTCGTTAACCATCGAGTTTGCCATCATGCGCGAGTTAAACAAGCTCTGAGCCTTATTGCGCGTCTCGCTTGGTTCATCCGTATAACTTGGAATTGAAACACCGGATGAATGTTCAGGCCGAGATCGGTGACCGGCTGAGTGATTAGAGGCAGATATGGACGCTCGGTGCTGGGAATGATCACCAGCGGTACCACTGGAGCCGCTTGCCTCGGTGATTTTGATACAGCGACCTCGCAGGAAGAGGCCGGTCCCGTTTTTTGAACGACCGAGCGCAAGAGCGCGGTGCATGTCACTTTCCTCGCCAAAGCGTATGAATGCATAACCACGAGAAAGTCCGGTGGAGAGGTCACCCATGATCTTCGCAGACTTGGTTGAGGGGAAGCTACAAGTAAACAGAGCCTGGAAGTATTCAAAAGGTGATCGGTCAACTGCGAACTCCAGTCTCAAAAGCGAGTGGCTGATCACGTACCACTAATTCTCCTTCGGTTACCTCCCGATCAAGGTCTCGGATGAAGACTGAAAATTCACGATCCCAGGTGGGTTGAACTCCCGGCAACCCTGTGGCCCAGTTAAGCTAAAGTTGACGAAAAAAAAACGTGTTAGATTGAAGGATGGTCAGGTTCATTTGTGGTCAACTATTTACCTTGAAAGTCCTTTCGCATCCAGGCATTAGGGTTGGCGGTAGGTTACTGATCATTCGCCAGGCATGTTGGGCCATCTCGGCGGTCGGGTAGGTGAGAAAGCAATAAGCTGAGCTCGGGCTGGCCCCACTGATCATTTTGATTTTGACATTCACGCCGTTGGGTCCAATATCAGTCTTGGAACCGGCGGAAGAGGTGGGGACGAAGTGCGGCAAGTGCCAGCCCATCATCACCATACATTGTCGCACATAATCTTCATCCATCCATGATTCGAGATCCCCCATCCACAGTGTAGTGGGTGAGCGTGGCAACGGCGGACTGGGTTGCTCGCGAGAGGTTGGCCCACTATGATTTGAAATTGAAGCGGCACGCGTAGGGAGAGCGTGAAGATGGGATGGATTGGGGCCCGAGGGTGCGTTGATCAGTGGCAAGTGCACTTCGGGTGTTGAGGACATCCGCTGGGGACGAAGAGAGGGTGGTGAGGCGCGAAAGAAGTGCTGCTTGGTGGATCCGGCAAAAGCTTGATGGGACACGACATCTGTTAATTCTGATGTTGGGCTTTTCTTTTGTTCCAATTCGCTGCCATCGCCACTATCCGCGCGCTGGTCCCGGAGATCATTCCGGGAGGCTTGTCGGAGCTGGGCACTTCCACCCACTTGTCCTGAAGACTCGTTCGATGAATTGTTTGATAGACTAGATTGGTTCGAGTAGCATTGTGATCCGATGGGAGATAGAGCAACTGGCTCGTTGCCGCCGTATGATAGAGACTGGAGGGCCGAGGAACCGACGGTTTTGGTTGGCGGCGGAGTATCATTCTCTGGAAAAAGGTTAGGAGACCAATTGAACTGCTGAAATTGCGAGAAGGGATCCGACGCGGTGGACGATAGATGAGGCATTTAGACTAGAAGAATAGATCACAGGTTGAACAAGTTGAGAGTAGATGTTAGTGGAGAACGAAAAAAAGAGTTTGTTATTTTTTTTAATAAATGACGAGGTTTTTCTTTTGGAACAGAATGCCGGATGCAAGTTCGAGACGAGTGGAGATATAAGAAGAGAGACGTGTCAAAGAGTAGATAATATAGCAGTGACAGGTATGAAAATGCAAACCATGAATCGAAATAAGAAAAATGCGAGAGCAAGGGGAAGGGAGGCAGGTACAATCGTTTAGGTGGGCTGTCCTAACAGGCTCTGTTCTGGTCTGGGGAGAATGATGGAAAGCTCAGACGCATGAAGAGACTAGATGGTAGGGTTTCAGGTGATCAAGTGCTGTCAGATGAAGCTAGTGGGGTGGAATTTGGGCTGGGCAAAAGGGACGATGGAGAGAGAGAGAGAGAGAGGCAAAAACGGTGCAGGGGGGAACGGGACTAGATGGGAGGAAGCTGGAGAAGATTGAAGCGGAGTTTGGGATCACACAATGAGAAGAATGCTCAGGAATCTGTATTGATTTATTTATCTAGACTGTAAACAGCAGCAGCTCAGGAAGACGAGAGAAGAAAGCAGAAAGCAGATGGCAAGGAATGTTGGGGAAGACTTGCAGTAGAATCGAAAGTTCAAAAGGCCTGTAATAGGACAGCCAGCAAGACGCCGGCAGGATACCAGATGTACAGTTGAAATATGGGTTGTGTACCATCCAATATTTTTGTAATGGCTCGGTTGAAGGAGTTGATCGAGATTGAGCTGATCTAACTATTTAATACAGCCCGAGCTGGCTGTTATGTACACCCTATCCTACAAGTCATTCTCAAAAGATTCCTTCTGAAAGTTATGTAGCTGACAGAGTTTGATGGAAATAATCCTTCGGTTGGGTGTCCAGAGGTTGGAGGATGGGCAGAAGGAAAGAAAGTGGCAAATGCTAGCGAGTTTGATCGTCTGCCTCTGGAAGATACCGCACTGAGAAGGAATAATGATCCCGCCACCGCCGTGGTAAGTGTTGGTATATATTTTTGTACGGCGTGGCAACTTGCGCAATCGATGATAGTATGGGGGGTCTCTTTTCTCTGTTTGTTTTTCTTTCCTTGGCTGCTCTGGAGATCGTTGTGTGGCGGTTTGATACGGACGCTGAAGCTGAGGATGATTTCAGACCCAGTCCTCTTTCAATCGGATGGACTTGGGAATGGATGAAACGGAGAGAGGATGAGACTGATTGGGTGAGAACGAAGGATGATGAGAAATGGACCGCGCTAACCAATCAGACAGATCGGCCGACAGGAAGCCAGCTCGAGTCAGCGATCTCCCGGCTCATGAAATTGAAGAGCCAAGGTGTGAGGCTGGGGGGAATAAAGATCTTCTTTGACGAACGACCGATGGGGAGGGGTGTGGTGTTGGGAAGAAGAGCGAGAGCAAGTTTGAAGGAAAGGGTATAGATACAAGCAAGGTGGTTTGCATTACTTGCGCTAGGCGGTACTTAGTCCATGGCGAAAGCTAGCAGTGTCGTCGATGCAAGCGAGTTTAAAAGGAAAGGATGAATGTGGAAATTGATTTCGAGAGTTTTGTGTTCAAAAGTTACAGCGCTGGATGGATCCAAGCGGAACTTCAGCCGTGGCAAAGATGGGGAAGTTTTGGCAGGTTGCAAAATGCCATGGATGATCTGGGATTAACAGGATAGAGAACGATGGCGAACAGATGGTTTGATGCTGATGCTGATGATGAATAAAGAATGACTTGTGCGCAAACTTGTCCACTGTAATAAACAACGCCTTTTCTTGTCTGATCTGATCGATGGAGGAAGCATCGAGTAGTCAGACAGATATCATCACCCGATGGGTTATGTACTCGCTGGGAAGAGGCTGAATGCCCTGTCGAACAGCCAAGAGTCTCTTTTTGTTTTTGTTTGATCAAACGAGCTGGTTTAACTTTGGCTGATCGGGGGCCTGGAATTCAGATTCAGGGTACCACCCCCACAGTCACACACGTCATTCGGGGAGTCCAAGCCGCTGCCGGTGCTGGTGCCGGTGGGGAAGAATTGGGCTGAAAAAATAGAGAGAAGTGCTTGCTTGAGCAGCGTGGTGGAAGCTGATTCCAGTCTCCCGATCCATCCTGACCAGCAACCACCCGGCTTGGCTTTGAGAATGGGAAGAGTCGTTGAGGCGAATCTTCTTGAGCTTCAATTGTTGGCTCAAATGACAGCTGGAGACTGATCGACTGACAGTTAACTTCTTGAAGGAGAAGAGAAATGGATTCAATCATCAAATCTTGGTCAAGCAGATCTCCATCAGCCGTCATCATCATCTCGAGAGATGGTAGCATCAGCAGTGTCAGAGACCATCCTCAATTCCAACTAGCCATCCATAGATTCAAATTCAGAATTCAAGAGCGAAAATGGGTTTGTTGTGGAGAGCGTCGAGTGTTATGTATCAATCGAGCCAAAGTTGATCTGAAAAAACGGGAGAAGAAAGAGACGCCGAGCTGCTGTTACTAACCTAGATCCTGGTACCGCAAAGCTTGATTGTCGATTGTTTCTGAAAGTTTGAATTGGTTATTATCCGGGTCAACAGCAGCAATGCTGTCTGAACGGGGAAGTAAGCGTTGGTGGTGGTTAAGTTTGAACTGGATTGCTGGAGGAGATGATGGATGGTGTCTTCAGGATCTCGTGGGCAGGGAAGCTGGGCTTGGGCTCGAGTGGCCGCAAGGAGGATTGTAGTTAAGAACTTCCGAGTTGTAAATATCCGTAGAAAGAAGAAGTTGAGATGAAGAATGTAATGGCCAACCAATTATTTAGGTTCGGTCGGCTGGCATTCCTGGCTGGCTGGTTGGTGTTGGTCGATGAAGGAGATATCTAGCTTGCCCATCACTCACGCATTTCTCACTCCATCATCTCCTCTCTTGAATTTAAAGCCAGGAGTGTTGAGAGCCTCTACCGAAATTTCATAACATGCGCTTCATAGCAAATCAAACAAAGATGATATCTAAATATCTATCCATATCCATAAAAAAAAATAGAAGAGTTAATGGAAACATGGAATGGGTCGGAATTTTTTAACCCCAGGAGGGAGGTGGTGGTGGCATGTCTGATGATGTATCGATAGAGGGCAGCTCGAAATTTTTGGCAGCGGGATATGAGCCAGCTTTGACATCTCACAACGTCTTTAGCCTTCGCCTAAAACCACCCCCCTGCGCATCCTGCTGATCTTGCAACAACAGCTTGATTCGCCTGTCTCCCCCCTCCCCTTCACCCCTTCTCCAAAAATCTTTTTCGTTTAGATCCAAAGGCCATGATGGTCCAACTGACAAGACTACCCGGTCTGGCAACTCGAGACTGGGTTCAATGTTCATCTGTTAGACTTCACTCCCAAATGGGCTCTCGATCGACATCTCTCCTCGGTGCAATATATGTAGCATTGCCCCCAGCAGCAGGCCTCCCATCAGCTTGGGAACCTGGCTATGTAAAAGGCTAAAATATTTACATAAAACCAATCGAGAGTTCTTACACGACTACATATTTACAACAGTCTCCAGCCTGTGCGGGCATATTATAACATGTACTATAGCTCAACTTGAGAAAGTGGCCATCATCAATGATCATCCAGCTCCGAACTGCGGCCAGTGTGTATGTACATCTTTCTTGTCCCGGCGCCTGTCCATTTCGGCCGAGCGGTGGGCCATCGGCCAACATGGGCTTCATGTTTTCGTCTCTCTCTCTTCCGCGGATTACAAAACATTTTGCGGGGAGGAGTGAAAAAAAAGTCAAGTCATCGTGAAGAAAAGGAATTATATTCGGTGGATTGAATTGACATCTGGTCATGTCCGATCAGCTGATGGACTGACAGTGAGGTATTTACGTTCTTGTGGCAAACGAATGCCAGAACCGGCAATTCTGGATCGGGCGAGACTAACTCTTACCTTTCCGCCCCCTAAATTTTTCTTGGGGGGGGAGGGGCCGGGTCTTTTGGTGGTGGCCGCATGAGATCGGTATGAAATCTAACAGTCGAGCCATCGACCTTCGAGTTGAAAAGAGAAATTGCCTTGGGTTGTGTGCGGGTTTGGGGGTGTTTGTCTTTCATGCAAACTGCAGGCAGCGGCCATCAAGCTAACCCTCTTCAACACGAGCTCCCTGTCGAGCATGTCAGTCTTGAATTCTCCCTCAAGCACCCCGAAATCTTCATGGATGGAGAATGGCGGAAGATCGCCTGGCACACGATCCGTGACAGTTTTCCTCGTCTCCATCGGACATGATAAATAAATAAATCTTGGAAGTATAACCATCATGTGAACAAACCCCAGCGAGTTGTCGCGACTGATGCAGACGAAAAATCTGCCCCACAGACGAGTTCCAAAAGGATAAAAGCACACCTCTCTCCATGCGCAAGTTTCCATTCACTGGGGCCAGGTGTTCAAAGTGTCATGTCTCACTCATCAAGCTCAGCTGCGTTACTCATATAATTCCTAGCCCGAAGGAATCCTACATCTGGGGCTCGGAGTGTTTTTCCAGTTTCTTTAAATTACTCGCTGAGCCTGTGCTCACACACCCCATATCTCCCAGGTGGAGTGGGCTTAAGGAGCAGGGACGCTTGATGCGATGTGAGAGGACGGGAACTTTCTGATATGTATGTATTGATGTGGTACTATGTTATATGTGGTACGCAGTGCACAATTGGCCGCTTCGATCCTTCGACGGTCACGACTACCAGGGGTCAATGCTAAAGCTAGCATCTCAAGGTAAAAACGTTTTGGGGCTTCGGATGATGTGGATGTTGCGCCACAACAGACCAACCTGGAAATATATGTTATGTCAAAGAGACCACCCACACCTTTTTTTTTCTCTCTCTCCCTCGCTCTTGATCGACGTGCCAAATGTGCCAAGGCAAGAACGGCCCTTTCTATTCCCCCCTTTTTTATATCGAGAACAGACAGAAGCAGAAAAAAAAAACATCAAGTTTTTCATTACAATTGTGACGATGTTAAAAAGATGAATATGTTCCACTCAAGTTGGATGGATGGAACATTTGAGAGATGGAAATGGAAGCAAGACAAACTTCTACTCGCCCATGGCATCACTGCCAGCATAATTGACTGCTGAGATTATCACAGTTAAACTGGGATGCGCTAAACCAATTTAAACTTGGTTGATCTCAACCAATCAGATACACGTCAAATGCACCCCCCTTTGAAATCTATTTCATTGGTTAACATCAACCAAGTTTAAATTGATTGGGTGCATCCCAGTTTAACTGGGGTGATCTCAGCCCAGCCAATTATGTTGGCAGTGTGCATTTGTTTATATTTCAGAAATGGGTTGGGCCCTTTTGCTTCCAAAGAATTAGTCTTGAACCTCAAGGATGGTTACATTTGAAGTGATCTGCTCGAATAAATCAACTTATATTAAGCAATACTTCCAGCAGAAAAAATAAAAATGATGGCAATATAGAATGGGAACCACAGTTCTGAATTGAATGCTCAGGAATCTATTGAAGGAGAAGAATGTCATTAATGACAATGATGATGATAATGATAATGATTTTTTTTTTTGTGAAATGAATACACTTGATAATAGAGCTCAATTTATTTTTTCATCTCAAACTTTATCTTAAGCTGACTTATAGTTGCATAATATCAATTCATCAAGACTAGGTAAAGTATTTCCATCCTATTTCTTCACTGCTCATCTCCCAATTATTAGCCTGGTTCACATTTGACACTTCTGTCTGCTAACTTGTAACAAAATATCTGCTTGCTGAAATTAAGATATGTGTAAAATTTTACGCTTTTCAACGACGTGCCTGTTGCCGAAAATCTCAAATTTTGATTTTAATTCAGCAACACACTTTATCCCAAATACATAAAACTCCC
>LUKR01000232.1:8148-24405 GCA_019395275.1 Puccinia brachypodii | reverse complement strand
AAGCTCTGACTCTGAAAAGAGTAGTTCCACAGCGCTCACACTACAGGGGGCTGTATATCATAAAGACCCTGGGTAAGAGAAACAGAAGAACTGATGTATTTATTCCTATGATGAGAAGACAGGATTATAAGTGATTGCAACTGGGGGCTGAGTTTTGGGTCATCAGGGGAAAAAATACATGAATACTCATCTGGAAAAAGGGAAAGAGGAAAAAAAATGAGTGACAAAAAAGGAGGATGAAGAGAACTAGTGGGATTTCAAGACTAGATAACAAGTCCTCATAATCCAAATACAACTGTAACTTGAATTTCTCTAGAGAGATATTAGGTTGATGAGACACAAATTGTTGATTTGCAGTCAAAAATCCATCTGATGAATGAAAAAGGGGGGGGGATAGCATTCAAGTGAAACAAATTAGTAAAAAGAAATAAATTCTTACTAGGGAAAAGAAGTAATCCCAAACAAATTGATTCAGTAAAGTTATTAGACTGTACAATTTGATTCAACTGTTGAATTTGATTGAAAAATTTATAAATCCATTGAGTGAGTGGAAAGGAAAGATTAAACTTATATTGCTTCCAATTACCCAGTATCATAGCTAGATTACCAAAAAATAAAATAAAAACACATAAAAAAGAAAAGTTAGAATTCAAATTCTCATAAAAGAAAATACATTTTTTGGGGGGGAGGCAACAACCAAACACACCACTCTCAGGTGCTGGATTAGCCAAACAACACCTTGAAAAAAAATGGCAAAAAAAGTTCAGACTACACCCAAACCTGCAGGGGGAATTGGAAAAACAACACCTGTCAACCGTCTGTCAACAGTTGTTGGGTGTTATTTGCCAATTTAAGGGTGTCTTTTTTCCAAAATCCAATATATAAGACCTTCTCAGTTGATTCTATTTGATATTATCAACACTACTGGTAGTTCTATTTTCATATTTTTGTCATCATCTTATTGTGCTCTTGATTTCATGTTTTTATTGTATTGTATTCTGATTTCCTAATCTTTTAGAGAATCTGCATTGGTGGCGGGTTAAGTAAGGGGTTATTAATATTTATTTATGATAGTTTTTAGCTAATCCCAGCTGGCAGCCACATCAGCAAGGGCTAAGGATGCACGGGTTATGGGTTATGTATATACATCAAGGGGATGATCCACCCCAACTGGAGGTGAAAATTGGTGTGGGGGGATGTTATCTGTGGTTGCTTGCATGAAACTTGATTCCAGGATTATTGGGTGCTACATTTAGCACCTGCTAACCCAAAATTGAGTCCTGGATAACCCAACCCAATGAGGTTGAGGGGTGGGATTAAGTCCACTAACCCCTGCCTTAACCCACAACCAATGCAGATGCTCTTAGGGTCTTGGAAAAACAACACACTTGTTTTGGCCAATCAAACCCAGTGACTGTCTTTTGACATTTGATTTTTCCAATTTGACCCCCATGTTTGGGTGTCATCCAACATTGGTTTTTTTGGGGGGTGTTGTCTGGCCAATCCAACACCCAAGAGGGGTGTATTTGGGTGTTGCCCCACCCCAAAACCCAGAAATATATATATATATATATCTTTTATTGGGTTTTGTTTGCCTAATCACACACTCAAGAATATTGTGCTTGTCTGTTGGTTCCTCGGGTTGCATCTGGGCAGTGTGGTACCCAAAAAGGGTTTACCTGGTATAAAAATTCAAAATTTCTCTTTTACTCATACTATCACCCAGAAATCAGCATATACAGCTTCATAAATGGAATCCACGGAAAATTTCACCCTAGGTCACCCTTGAACATTGTGGAACTGCTCTTGGGTGAGATAGATCTTGGAAGGGAGATAGTGGAAACTGGTAAGAGCTCTACTCAAGGTGCTGGTGAAGCTGCCTTCCTGACTATAGCTGGGGGTGGATACTAACACTAAGAAAAGAAAGAAAAGGTATGGCTGAAATATTCTCTAAATTCTTAGTAGTGCTTATAGATAATAACTAAGGAATTCCCCACTGGTGAGTAGGAGAGGGGTGGTTGGTGTAGAATGTAAATAGATGTAATGAGTGGGGATGGTTTTAAGGACTTTGTTCAAAGGACTAATCCAGGGCTATTCAGAGGGCTATTCAGAGGACTATTCAGGGGACTATTCAAGGACTATTCAAAGGACATTCAGAGGATTATTCAAGGACTATTCAAAGGACATTCAAAGGATTATTCAAGGACTATTCAAAGGACATTCAGAGGACATTCAGAGGACTATTCAAGGACTAAAGGACTAAGAGACTGAAGGACTACAAGGAAGTGTGCAAAGTATGCAAGGTGATGATGGATAGACTCTAATGGGAGGGGGCAGTAACTACATGAGGTCCATGAGTATTGTCTGGAAATAACAATGACAAGAGAGAGTTTATATAAGAAACACTAGACAAGGGGTGAGCACAACTAGTAATGGAATGTGGAAATCCTGTACCTGACAACTTCTGTGAAGTATTATGTAAGTTCTAGACAATGCTCATTGTGTGTCTTGTTCTTTATGTATCATGTGTAAATGAAATGACTTCTACATATGTAGATGAGCTGTGTAGTTATGTAAGTGAGGGTGAATACTGATGTTTTGTTGTCCAAATGCGTCTGGGTACTTGTGGTGGCCATATCTTGGTAACTAGTGGGAATTCCTGGTTGGTGTAAGTGAGTGACCTAGGGTAGTTTGAGGTGTAGAATCTGATTCTGTAATAATGTCATATGTATTGTTGTTCCTTGAGGTGGTTGTTGGTTGTATTTGATTTACTGTAGGAGAAATATTGGAATCACCACAACATGTCACTGTAGCTCTGTACACCTCTAAGGACACCTATCACAAGACACAAGTCAAACAACACCCCAAAAAAAAGGGTAAAAATATCCGGACATCACCTAAACCGGTGAGGAAATTAGAAAAACAACACCCACCAACTGTCTGTCAACACTTGTTGGGTGTTGTTTGCCAATTCCTGGGTGTTGTTTTTCCAAGACCCTAATTAGAATATATCAAAAAAAAAGTATTCTCTCTTTTAAATTAGAACAGAGAAATTCTTGACATTGCCAAGGCTAACAAAAACATTACCTAGACCATAAGGCAAACAAAATTCAGTCATGCATAGATACACAGGACCCTTAAGGATGTAGGATTATCTTGTGGATTCCCAGGAGAAAGGGAACTCAAAGTGGGTTCAGACTCCAGAGACAGTGCCATGATTTAAGAAAAGCCCATCCGACCATGGAGAGTGGCTGTGGCCTGACTGTTTTGCTTATGTCTCAAACACTATCGAGCGCGAAGGGCGAGCCTCCTCCGCTTCACGAGACGCCCCCGGCCCCTGAGGCCAAGGTATGGTGATCAGCTATAAATCCAAGTTTCTACTGGTTGACCGTTGGACATGTTTTCTAACGAGAACTGGACCTGGTTGCGGGGCAGGCCCGATCTATGTCCAATGAAAGTAGTTCAGGTTGGCGAATGTAGAAATCAGACACTGGGTGACTTGCCTTGGGATCTGCCACCCCTACAAATCCAAATTTAAAGTCTTTCGCGTTGGATTTGCACGGGGAAATTTGATTTGAGACAGTCTAAATTTGGCAAACTGGAGAGCTCCCAGATTCTCACGGGGAGTCAGCTACTGTCACGCCAATGCTAGAGGGTGGGTCAAAGATATCCGCAAATAGCAACATGGAATAGGAGGCGGACCATCGGGGATATCTAGAAGAGAGGCTAAAGAGAGGACGCCAGGATTCCAAACACCAATATTTACCAGGTCACCCGACGCTATTGGATAACCATCAACCCCTATTTGTACGCATCGTGTTGACTCTCCGAAGCAACAAATTTCCGAGGGCATCAACATTATCATCACCACAATGCAGTTATCAAGGATTTTCCCAGTTTTGATGGTGTTTGTAATCCATGGACCAACAACTCGCGGCGACCTATTACCTTTCCAATGTCACAATCTGGATAAGGCTCAAGGATTGTGTGCCCGATTTCCCCCGGACGGTGCCTCCGCACCAATCTCCAGTAAGTGCTCCTTGTGCAGCTATGTACCTCATCAGCTGAGTTGGACAATCGTTTGTTGATGGCTTTCATGTTGGGTATATAAGTTACAAGACCCGGAGTCAAGGGAATTCAATTCACATGTGATCATCTAGACTCCAACGCCCAAGGAACAATCGTCAACGAGTGCTGCCTCACTGTTTACCAAATAGGAGTACGTCCCCAAACTTCATTTGACCAACAACTGAAAAGCCGGATTTCGCGCAAGCTGATTTCACTTTGGCCATAGAACGCTCACTCAGGGCAATTCGTCCCGATCGACAACGCAACCTTTCCCAAGACTTGCATTCCCCCGTGAGGCTGGAGTGAGACTTGCATTAAGAGCGATCAGCCTGGTGTTTCCTTCTTTTTTTAACGAAACGAGTTGGGAGTATTACAAATATGTACCACTATCGACAGATTTTTTGGATTATAATCATCTGGCCTATTCAGTCAAAATACAGTCAACTTATCCTAACCGCTTTGATCGGTCCCTAACCCACCAAATTAGGCTCCTTAGAGCTGATGTTGGGTGGTAGCAATACGCCCAAAGATGCCTTTTTGAAGGGGGGGGGGGTTATCTCTTTTGCCAGTTTGGGGCTTAGGCGCTAATCCAAGCAAATAGGCCTTAATCTTTCAGTGGTTGTGCAGTAGAAACATAAGTACATGCCCTCAAGAACAGTAGCAACTCACGCCTTGAACCAAAAGATGTTAGAGTGATTGACATCGAATATTTCCCGTTGAGGGACCGGCCGCTCGGGGGACCGCCCCCGGAACTACCGCCCCCTCCCCAACTTCCAAATTTTTGATTTTAAATTTTTTCGAAAACACAAAACAACGATCGAGATGCTCAATCGACAGGCAGGACTCTCCAGATCCATCGGACCGGCCACACAGATCCAGTCGACCCCTGCGCTGAGGCTCAAGCGGAATCCTCAAAGGAATCTATCGGGAACAACGACGGCTGGAGCAGCGGCAGAGGAAGTGAATCGGACTTTATCAAAACACCCCATCGTCCGCGGAAATCAATCCAAGAAACCTTCTTCTGCCTTAAACCCATCGATCCAGAAAGCATTCCAAGAATCGATCGAGTATCTAAAACAAGACGCCGAACGAATCCGGAATAAGCTGAAAGACATACAAAGTTCATCGAGTTCTACTGACTCTAAACAAGAAATTGAACGACTAGAAATTTTGAGTGAAATCAATGATGTCCAAGTTCGAAAGAACCATAACTCTGGCGACCAAGTCGATATGTCAAAACCAATCTACCGACATTTGGAACATCAGCGATGGAGAAAAGATGGTCAATTAGGTCGTCTCGTAAGATTTATTTGTCTTGCTTTCTTCTGATCAAAAAACAAATCATCACGCTTGACGAAGGAAAAAATTCAACATTCTTTTTTTTCGCTCAACAAACAAAAAAAAAGATGGAAACAGTTCATCGATTGAGAATCTTTCCAGATCTGTTTCCATCAATAGATCCGACCGTTGATTTAAAAGTTAAATTCGAAGATAACTACTTAGCGAACACGAATCGATCGGTCAACATTGGCAACTTTGTTCCCAGTTCGAAAGTAAATCAATTCCTTCTTTCCACCATATGAAAACAAGATATTACTTTCTTTCCGGTGATCTGAAAAGCCTTTTTCCATTTTTAATATTTTTTTTAATAATCTAGTCTACGAAGCCACCAGTCATCCAAGCCCAAGTGTTCCATGCAGAGCCAAGACTTTACACCATCGTGATGGTGGATCCTGGTCAGTAGTAGCAAAACCATTACATTTTATCTTGCGAATATTTCGTTCCAAGGAACGAGCATAAGGGATATTTAATGACACTTCAAAATTGGTTTGTAGATGTACCAGACCCTCAAAATCACACGTTCACCACGTTCCTCCATTGGGTCAGGTAAGCTAGATAAAAATTTGTGTGGTGGGGACTGCAAAAACCACATTCCTAGCGAAATGTTTGTCGATAAGAAATTAATTCAAACCCTATGAACTCTCTCATGAAAAACAAAACATGACAGAACGAATGTCTCGATTTCGGCCACCACCAATGGGGAATTAGATCTAACCACCATCAACCCAGAAGGAGAAGAAAAAGAGGTGATCAAATACGTAGGACCACATCCAGCAAAAGGCTCCGGTACCCACCGATACACAATCATGTTGTTTGAGCAATCCGGGCCAATTGACTTGAGTGCGCACAAGCAACCAGAGAATCTACTCGATAGAGTTGGATTCTCATTACGAAAGTTTAGTAAGGACCTCGGGCTTAAACCCGCTGGTGTTATGGCGTGGATCAGTCAATGGCACGCTCGTGATGCTGAATCTATTAGCTCGATCTATCGCGACGAATTACGTACGTCCCCTTCCCCCTCTTTTTTCATTCAAACGCCGATCGGGTTTCACCATTGTGATTAAAGATTCACAATATTTTGTTTGTTTTTGGTTTCGTCGCGATCATGCAGAAATCCGTGAACCAAGATACGGGAAAGAACCTAAACCGTACTCAGACAAAATCAAATTACCATCTCATACACCTTTACCACTCACTCATCGACACCCACCCGTCATCCCATGGCGCCAAAAAATCGCATCGTCTTCTGTCGATTCTACCCTTGGTTAAGAATGAAAAAAAAACCACCCACTCATTCAAACCATGTCAATGTTCCCATACATATATGCATGAAAGAAATCGAAAACAGCTTTTTTTGTCTATAATCATCTCCTCTACAAATGTACACAGACAGGTCTCAATAGAGTCTCATCGTTCACATCCCCAAAGATACCAGCAGCGAGTGGAACATATTCATTGCACTCAGTCAAGGGATGGCTTGCCTGATATACCACCCATCAGCATAATCCACCCCTTTGCTACCGGGGTCAAAATTGTGTGCAGGTGGATCATGAGGCCTTTAAAGACTTGCACGGGAGGGAAGGAGTTTCCCAGTTGATCTCAGGTCGGATGCACAACTGGATCGGTCATGATAAACCCTCCAAGGAGAGAAGAGTGAGTCGGTCCATAGGCATAGTTAAATTATGATTCACTCGATGGTTACTTATCATACTTGCTGCACAACGCCAAAGAACGACAAGATTCAAAAGGATTCATTTCATATATATCTGAGACATGCAGTTTTTTTTTTTGTTCGTGATCATGAAGCAACGGATTGCCAAAAAAAAAGAAACAATAATAACATATGGACTAGACTCATTTATTTATTTGTTTGAGGGGGAGGATAAATAAGAAAAAGAAAGCTATTCAAAGAAGGGAAAAAAGAAAGACTTTTTGTATCATCCACGTATATTTCTATTTGTTTTGTATATGAATAATAAGTATGTGTAAGTATGTAAATGTATTTAACTACGACTAAAGAAGCTCCACAGCCCGCCAGATTTTTTAGCGGGAGGAGGAGACTGATCGACAGGGACGGGAAGAGGGGTCATAGACGCAGTATTCGCGAGGGATGAGTGAGTAGGTACGGATTTGGGATGAGTATCAGTAGCTATGAGTTGAGTCTTAGAAACCCGAGCAGTAGATGAATGTGAAGTCTTAGGCTCGAGATTATCCCAATCGAATTGAGTCACATAATTAAATGCTAAATCGAACACTTTCGAAGGGCTCGAAGACGGCGACTGTCGTCGTCCGGCCATACCAGCAGATTGAGGATCCTCTTCGGTTAACGAGAGCTTCTCCAATTTCGCTCGTGTCATCACACTATCGGGTGTATCACCTAAATCGCCTGCTTTCGGCACTTTCGTTCGATCACTCGTCCACCATTCCCCTACTATTCTTTGCTTTAATCCTTCTTGTATCTCTTCACTAACCGACTTCAATAATTCCCGGTCGAACTTGAAGAACTCTACATTCAAGTCTTGGATCACCTCTGTTCCCTCCTGCTGCTCTTCTTCGTCTTCGTCGCCTATTTCTTCTAAATTCATCTTCGTCTGGCGGAGATAAAAGTTTGACTTTTGTTGTAAAACGTAACTTTCCAAGAACTTTTGAACCAATAAGTACGATTTAGATTGAATCAAACTCCTGAGAAGAGAAAGAAAGAAACTCATACTAGATTAGTTCATGTGTCTGATATAAAGTTGAAGATAGGAGATAAGTTACCTATAAGCTTTAAAAAACGAAAATTTACAATCGATCTTCGAGTAGAGTTCTTGATCGTCTTCGATCAATTTGAGCTGCTTAATACGACCAAGATTAAAGAGTATATCGTCGACCAATTTGAGTAAAGAGGGGAAAACTTTAGCTTGACGACGTTTAATCAACAAGGTTTTGATATGGTCGGTTTGGTTATACGGATTTCTTCCACGGTGTCCAGGTTTCGAAGAAGAAGATGATAGTTGATGACGTTTATTAGTAGATGAGATCAAGACCAGTCGATCGATCTGTTGATAATTTTTGAGATTTCTAGTGATCCGATGATCCACTCTAACCTCTTGTTTGGCCAATTTATTCTCGAGTTTCTGGACCAAAAGCAGGTCTCGATTGACTCTAGTGGAAAGTAATCTGAAACCTACGAGACTATGAATCGTACCGAGAATCGACGATTGTTGATCGAATCGTTGGATGGTCGAGTTTAATTCTAAGGCTCGATTGTTGGACTCGATAAGTCCCTGTAAAGCGGTCTCAGCATTAACATAGCTCGATAAAGCTTGATCGAAAGCAGCCGTGGAACTATTATTGATCGAGTTCTTCTTCTGGTTCATTCTCGGATTCTTGCCTTGTAAGAATTTCTGCCTCTTTTGCTTTTTAGTTAGATTTTGAGATTGGGATTGATCATCATTTGAAATGGATGACTCGTCGAGGGGAGGTGACTTCTTGAGGTTGGATAGTAAGACTTGATCAGCTTTTTGGACGTTGGTGATTAGGTCTACCAGCTCAGGATTACGAATCGGAATCAATTGATTGATCCACTTTAATTCGATAGTTTGTTGGACGATCAATTTGGACGATTCGATCAATTTCAGAATTTCAGGCCAATCTTCCTTTCCCAGTAACTGCTCAGGTTTTGATGGATTTTGATCGAACCTTTCTTGAGAGAATTTCTCGATCTCGAGTGCAGTCGAGCCAGCCTTATAAGCACAGTAACGGATCATGGGTGCCAATTCATCGATCGACTCATCGAAGATCGCTCGTTTCTTATGATCGGTTTGATCGCTCGAGTTCCCTAGAGCTCTGAGGATCACACACGAGAGTGTGAAATGATCGATACCAGATTCCCATCGAGCGAGTTCGAAATCTAATAAGCCTTTCATGTAAAGTCTATGAACGTGTACCTGTGCCAAAGTCCTGATCGATAATGCATTATTGGAAGAATGGCATAAGGCTAGGAATCGATCGGAGTGTTGGATAGCCTTGCTCAGTCGATTGTTGGCATGGTGCCGAACCCTCGTTACTCCCGTCCGAGTAATTTTGGGATTAGAGGTCTGTTCATGTCTCGATCGGTGGGCGTTTTTTAGAACCTCTTCCTTTAATTCTCTTGAGGATGCCCAAGCATGTTCGACTTGGAATAGATTGATTAAGACGTGTCTGAATAATCAAAGGTCTTAATGAGTCCTCTTTGTGTGTGTGTGTGTGTGTGTGTGTGTGTTTTGAAGCAATACAGTAATGTGACGACTGACTTGAGATTGTCATCATCTGTACCATTGAGATTGTCTACTGTTCGTTTATCGAACTGTTTAGTTTTAGGATTATAAGTCTGTTTCAAGCCGGTTGATTTCCTGAGGGTTTTCAACCTGTGGGTACAATGGATCCTTCAGAAAGAAAAGGTTGTGTTTGTTTGTCAGTACTTGGTGATGAACGGTAAGATCTCTAGCCAATACTGACCGGTATCGATGGAAGTCTGAGTCCCTGAGCCCGAACTTCTTACGTTCCTCGTTGACGATGCAGAGCACTAGGTAGAGCAGTCGTCAGTCTGGAAACCAACAAGGAGTGTCGGGAGAAACTTACGCTCGATTTCTGGCATTTCTCCTTCTCCTTCTTCTCTTGCGATCTGGTTCTTTTTTCTTTTTTCTTTTTTAAATCAACGGGGGCTGTGCTCTGGATTTTACTGTTTCTGCCCTGGGTGTATGCGCTGGCCACCAGTAGGACATACCCGCCGATCGGAACAGCAAGGGAGAAAAGCCAGCAGGAACTTCCTACTCACTCACTCGGATACATGAAACCAACCCAAGCCAGCCATCACCAGCTCGTTCTGAATATCAACATTCACGATGTCTACCACTCTCGAGATATCAGCAACCTGCGAAGATTCTTGAACACCATCCAGGCAACCAAGAAAACTTCCCTCATCAGTTCGACCATCAACAGGAGAGACCAATCCGGTAGGACCCTCCTCCACAAACTTGCAGCCTCAAGAACCGAATCAGAAGCAGAAGCAATAGAATGGCTAGAACTACTCGCACAGAACCATCTACTCCAACTCAATATACCAGACCTCGAAAGCGGCTGGACTCCTCTCCATCGAGCGCTCTACCATGGTAATCTAAGATTCGCTAAGGTTTTGATCGACCAATTGGAATGTGACCTGCACCCAAAAGATCACGAAGGTAAGTCACTTCTTGCACAAACCGATCTCTCTCTCTCTCTATATATATATATATATATCTGATACGGTTTGCTTTTACCCCAGGCCTGTCAGCCTTCGACTTGTACCATTCGACGATCGATGGACTCATGAACCCGATTAGCTCAAAACCACTGGCAGATAATCGATCAAAGGCTCGCCATACTGATCTATTTACTTGGGGTTCTAATCGAAACTTTGTCCTCGGAATTCATGACGATGGCGATAGACATCATCCCGAGCGGATTCATCTCAAACGCTCTTCAAACAGTTCTCAGATTAATAATCATCAAGTCACTGCTGATCCAACGAATCCGTTCATCTCCACTCCTGTGAGCTTTGTCGCCATCGGCAGACTCCACACGGCCCTCATCACATCCGAAGGCGAGCTAAGGGTCTGTGGTTTCGGCTCGGGTGGTAGATTGGGATTGACGAGGGGAAGTAATGGTCCAGATAGACCCACTGCTGGGATCTCAGCCGAAACTCAATTTACATTTGCACCCGTCAAAGGTGGTGGTTTAGCCAACCAGAAAGTCAAATTTGTCGCGCTGGGTCAAGATCACACTGTTGTTATTACCAACTCAGGACAGGTGTACACCTTTGGAATGAACCGATTCGGTCAACTCGGATACGCGCCCGAATCTCTAGGAGCTTCGGCCGAGAATATGATTCAAGATGAACCAAAAAGAGTACTCGGTTTACTGAAGAAGGCCGACATAATCGGCGCGGCTGCCTCCCGCTGGCATAGCGCAGTCTTTAGCTCAGATTCCTTGTTTACATGGGGAGCTAATCGAGGTCAACTCGGATATCACAACCCGCATGCTCCTAATTCATTGGGATCAATTCAATTTACCCCTCGGAAAGTCGCAATTGCCCAGACATCCATCATTCAACTAAGCTGCACGAGCTACGAAACTGCTTACCTCTGCGAGAATTCTAGCGAGGTGTATATCTTAAAATCGGAAGTTACGATTAGAGTTCTCTTCCCATTTGATCGATTTCCATCCGGCATACAAGTTTCAGGCATGCCCTCCAATCATCAAGGACCTAACACACCAGCAGTCACTCGGATCCTACAGCTCGATAGCTCCGATCAAACTTTAGCCGCAGTATCTAGTATGGGGGATGTTTACATAGTTGACTTGGAAAATCCTAATCCATTAGAGAATCCAATTAATTATAGTACAATGTCCTCTAGTCCCCACCGATCGAACAGCTCGACGATTCCTTCAGGTCCTACCTTCAAACCACGAAGGATATGGTGCTCAACCAAATCGACCACTACCGCTAAGCATGTCGCCGTAGGTCTGGATGGAAATGTAATCATTACAACGATGTCTGGTCATGTGTATATCAGCTACCGAAGATCAGCAGGAGTCAATGCGCCAAATCTTATCAAAAGTCTAGATATTCGCTCAACCGAAGCAGCTACAACCGGTAGTAGTAATACCAAAAAGAATTACAAGTTTCAGAGAGTTCAATATCTCCAACGAGTTTCTCAGGTGGCTGCTAATCCGACCGGCTCTTTCGCAGCGGTCCGGTTGGACGTACAGTTGAGGGAGATCCAACAAAACTTGCCAGAAGAAAGAATCACACTCCCTTCAATGTTAGCTAGTATGCTACCTCATCTCAAGAAATATGCAAGCTCAGTGCCGGAACTTCACATGATTCCTTCGACCACACTCTCCTCCAAGAAATCATCCGACCCTGATCGTTTCCGCACTGGTGCTGTTACTTCAACTAACTCGGAAGTGGATCAGGATCAGGATGAGGATCTTGTTGAGGAAGGAGAAGAACCGGAGGATTTGGTCTGGGATTCTCGAGTAGGATCTATCTTATTCGGTCTATCCTTAAACTGGAGTGATCATCACCCTACGCTAGATGGTGGTGATCTTTTCTTGGTAGCTAAATCTGGAGAACAAGTCTCAGTGCATCGCTTCATATTATGCTCGAGATCGCCAATTTTGGATCAAATCTTAAATGATTCCATTCACGTTGACGGCATTAGCTACCACCCGAGCAAGGCTGTAGATGAAGAAAATGTTGGAGAAGGGTCTCACAGATTACCTACTCTACGCTTCGACAATCATGTTCTCTTAACGTTATTACTTTTGATTCATTACATTTATACGGACACTTTTCCATCAGTATGGGACAATCGGGTGTGGCCACACATCGAGAATACACATCAAGAGTTTCTTTCTAACACTCGCTCTACCGGGGGGAAAGCAAAAGATGTGATGATCACTCAACTAGTTCATGATGCTAAAGAAGGGCTTAAAACTTTGGCAAGAAGTCTCCGCCTTCCTGCCTTAGAGCTCTCCCTTACGCGACTCGGAAAAGCGACACCTAAGCCCCTCCTCTCCCAACACTTTCGAGCAATCTTACCCAGATTAGGCTTAATAAAATCTGAGAAAAACACTCCAGTTATCGTTCCCGAACAGAATCTGGTCCCGGATTTTCAATCCAATAATTTAAGTCCAGATATCGAGTTAGAACTCGAAGATGGAGAAATCCTTCACTGTCACTCGATCTTGATGAGGGCCCAATGTCCTTTCTTTCGTCTGATGTATGATCAGGAGGCCTGGGTTACCGGCCGGAGGAGACATTCCATGACCACCACTGAAATCCAAAAGAATATTGAAACTAATAATCACTTGATTAGAATCGATATGGGTCACTTGAATAAGCAAGTCATGCAGGTTGTCCTACGTCATATTTATACTGACGATGCCGATGATTTATTCCTTGCCAAAGGTATGGTAAAGAACTCCTCTCAATTAATCCTCTCCCAGATTTAACTCCTGTTGTCTCTGGATGCTGATTATGTGGGCACTTTTCACCTTCTTTAATTTCCTGGACAAAGATTTTCTTTGTTTGAACGATTATATCGATTTCGTCTTTGATGTCATGTCGGTCGCAAATGAACTGATGATGGACAAGCTAAAGTATATCTGTAGTGTGGTTCTTAGACGTTGCGGTACGTTTGGCTTGATTTTATCTCCCTATCGTTTCCCGGAAAAAAAAACGTTGGTTGTTCTGATAATCCGTTGCACTTTTTTTTTAATTACAGTGAATCTTTCCAACGTGACAGCTATTGCGGCTGAAGCCGACTTCTATAGAGCCGATTCGCTGAAAGAGTCTTGCATGAATTACATGATCCATAATCTGGATGCAATGTTTGAGGACAAAGGGTTGATGAAGATTCCAGATGAATTACTAGGATCAATCTCGAGTTATTTGAAGAGTGTCCAGGCTGAGAAATTCCCGGTTTCGCGATCAAGACGAATCATTCAGGAATTAATGGATCTTCATTCCGAGTTCTTAATCGAATTAGATCTACCTAAATCTAAATTAGTTTTGACTACTCGACATTGGAAATCCTTTCATAAATCATTCACTCGTCATCAAACTAATCAAGCTCATCCGGACGTTGATGTATCCTTCGACAAAAGAGTCTCAAGGGGATCGGCGCAAATTAGCCCTAATCAGCTAACCAACGGCAGTTCATTCCCTCCTTTCTCTTCGCCACCAACTGATCCTCTTGCTTACAGAAGTAGCGTCATTCATTCAGAAACACGCGCCTTAGACTCTACTTACCCCGTATTATCGAGTGAAACTCCCTCACAACCCCTCGAGCCTGTGAATGAGACGATAGACGACGATGCACCATTTGTGATGGATGATTTGGACGGTGCGGTCAACTCGACGAGGCAAGGTCTCAGCAAACTGAAATTGACCCAGCCGTCTACCCCGAATGACTGTTCGTCGGCATGGGCCACTCCAATCAAAAAGGTAACCCCAATCGATCTCAGAACGGTCATGTCTTCAGGGAAGCAACGTGGCCCATTGGTGGTACCATCGCCATCTCATCATCCTCACGTAGACGCCCTCAAGTTCTCATCATCCCCCCGATTACCTTCTGATCTGACAACGCCTAATCAAAAACTCTCACAACGAGAAAAGAGACGTCAGTCAGTTGAAGCCTCAAAATCAAAACCAGACTCTTTAACATCATTATCGTTAGCAGCTACCCAGATTAAGTCGCCTGCTTGGAGGTCGATCAGCAATGGTAGCGATCGGAAGATTCCAGCGCCTAGCATTCAAGCATTATCATCCCTGATGAGTAGTAGTGCATCTCTCTCTTGTTCGCCCAACTCATTACAAGCAACCAATGTCGGTGGACCGACTACCAAGACTCTTCAAGGGTCAGTCCAATCTACGGGACGATTCCCGGCCGGGGTGGCTGTGATGCCGAAGAACTCCGAGCCCGCAAATGACCCCGCTTCCGCTGTTGGGGCAACTGTAATCACTCCAACTCGGGCAGCTAATGGGGTCGCCACTAGTAACTCTTCCCGTCGTGCTCTGGCTGGTCAAGATACTCCTTGGACCAATTATCTCTCTACCTCTGCTAACTTCGTCTTGCCTACTACTACTTTCAACTCTTCGAGTAGTCCACCTGATCTCTCGCCATCAGCCTTGATCGTTGGGGGCTCTAACTTCCACGACGAGAGTAGATCTGAGCTCAATCATAATACTACCACACCTAGTGGTATTTGTAGTACTACTGGCAATGTCGACATCACCTCGTCTAATACTACCAATGGTACACATAACGATCAAGGAGGCAGTTATTCAAAACCGACCAACTTTTCGATCATTCAGGAACTTCAAGCTAAAGAAAGTTACGCATTATATGGACCTGGGAAACAGAAACCTAAGTTGGCTGAGATTCAGGAAGAAGAGAATCGGAGATTAATGGAGAAGAAACAGGAAGAACAGTTCTTGAAATGGTTTGAGGAAGAAAGTCATAGACTTCAGCAACAGCAACAACAACTTCCTCCAGCCCATTCCACTCGTCCTCCTAAAAAAGGAAATCATCATTCTTCGTCATCGGCTAGGAAATCTAATGATCGGAACACCTCAAGTCTTGCTACTACTAGAACACAGAGAGATAAGAATGCACCAGAGAAAAATTATCTTTCTTCAAATATTAATCTCGATCCTACGTCGAGTCAGAGTCCTGATCACCTCGCAAATCCTTCACCGCCACCTCCTGCTTCTGCTGCAAAAGGGAAAAAGAAATCAAAATCGGCTACTCCTTCTAGTACTAGCACTTCGAATAAATCTATGCTATCTAAATCCAAATCTTCTTCGACTTCGGCCTCAAATTCTAATCCCCCTTCTATTCCTAAAACCAAAACTTTTATTGGACCACTCCCTTCGACTGGTTTATCATCTGTATCTTCTTCTTCTAGTACTACTACAGCAGCTCCTACCACTACTACTAAATCTCCTCAATTTCCTAATCATCACCACCAGCAGCAGCAGCATCAGGATAATCTCCATCCTTCTTCCTCTAATTTACATCATCGAAATTCTTCTTCTCGCGTTAAAGCTAATTGAATCATACTTCCTTTTTTTTCTTTGATCTTTGTTTCTTTTGTGTTGGTAAATTATGCTTTTTCTTTTCTTTCTTCGTACTTCCCTTGTCTATTTTTGTTTCCTTTACTTTTAATTTGTGGGCTGAAATGAATCTCATCTGTAAAAAAATACTTGGTTCACTGTTCTCTTTCATCACTTTTTTTTTCATTGCATTCTGTTTGGTGTTTTTTTTTTTTTTTTAA
>LUKR01000231.1:7837-22586 GCA_019395275.1 Puccinia brachypodii | reverse complement strand
TGTGTCCATGCAGGGATTGGATCACCCAACCCCACTGGACACAACGCGCAGCACCAACACCCAAGAACAAGGGTCTTGGGTGTGCAATTAGCTGGATGTCCCCTTAACCTATGAAGACACAAGAAAGAAAAAAAAAGTTGGGGCAAGCCAACACCCAAAACCATTTACCTCGGGTGTTGGATTAGCCTCCCGACACCCAAATTCTGAGAAAATGAAAAACTCAAATAGTCGGGGCAAGCCAACACCCAAAACATGTGACCTCGGGTGTTGGATTTGCTTTCCAACACCCAAAAAAATAATTTATTTTTATTTTTATTTTTTATGTTTTTTTGTTTGAACACAGTTGTTGGGTGTTGTTGGCTAATTCCCGGGTGTTGTTTTTCCAAACCTGTCAAAATTCATTGTTGAAACTCATGTGAAACCTCAATTTCAAATCACTCCTCTACCTCCATCTCATTTCCTCAACTTTGATTTGCTCTCATCAAACCTAATACCTATTCGATCACTAAGAAGCCTTTGCCTCAAGTCTCTCGAATCTCTCAACAATTGTCGACATTGCTCAACATCCCTACATTGATATCTATCGATTCAGTAACTCAGTTTTCTCTCTGTTGAGATCCTCAATCCTCAACTCCATCATCCGAAGTATTCTCTCCAATTTGGTGAGAAATGAAACACTTCCCATCTCCTACATTCTTTGTTGACTGATCTTTTCTCATTATTATTCATTTTTCTTTCCTTGTTTATTCAGTTCCTAGTCTCTTTGTCTCTCTGTCCTGTGTGCTTGTTGTCATTGTCATTTTCTCATTTTCTCTGTTGGGTAAATCTGAATCTATTCTCTTTTCTTCTTGTCTTATTTCTCTTGACTTTTCTTGTTTTCTGACGTTATCTATTTTCTAGTCTGGTTTTTGGTTCTAGCAATTTATCTCAGTTTCATCAAAACCTCTATTATTATGGATGTTATATCTTCTACCTTTTTGATTTTTAAATCAATTGGTCATTTTTTATTATGAAATTGGATTCAGTTACATAAATCACCAATTTCACAGTCAGTCTGCAAATATGAAAACATCATAGATTTGTCATTTTGCGCTACCTGTCTAAATTATAAGCTGTAGGGCAATAATAAAGATCAAATTAACATTGAGTTATTAGCATACTCTTCATCTGTTTGTGTAGTGATAGATGACATTTAAACCTAACCAAAACCTAGATGATTAATTAGTTAAATAAGAAACAGTTGTACCGGTTCCCATTTCTATTTTTCTCTTTTCTCTTTCAGATTTCTTTTTTTGTTTCAACTCATCTCTCGCAACCCCAGGTGTGCATGTATTAGGCTTCTCGTCTCCGCTCGTTTGTGTGTGTACTAACACTTCATTGGTCATATAAAAGGTACCCTCTGCGCCTAGTTGTTCTGTAGATAAAATAATAATGTTTTCAAATTTTGGCTGTCACCAGATGTGAGTGTGGTTCAAACTGACCTAGGTCAGGCCTCTCAAGTACAAGATGAGAGATCATGATTGCTCCAGCCTTATGTAAACATAAAGCATCCTTCATTTTATTATCACCCCCCAGATAACCAAGTTTCGAGGGAGAATAGTCAATTGAAATATAATTGGCCATCTGACTTGATTCCATCCACCATTTACAAACTAATAAACGCGTGATTCATTCGTTGAGAATCATGTTTTGACTTCAGTAGCCAAGAGCCGCATTTTGTTTCTCAAAAGCTGGGTAGAGTATGCAATTATTCCACTCCAACAAATAAGCACATTGGAGCAAAACGTTTTCACCAAATTAACTCATCTATTCTTCAGGATTTCTGAAGACTCTCTGTTTTATTACGAAGGGCTCTAAGAGTAGTGCTGCGAAACCCATAATAAAACTGCTGCAACTCACTGACCGACGAAAGCACGGTGACACAAATGGATGGCTCAATTGATGCAGCTCGGATTCCATGCTTGTACGCACATTCCGGAACATCACTTCTACTCAGCTCAAGACCATACCACGCGAACAGCATGGTCTTCAAAACACCCGGCTGCGAGTTCCTGATGGGTAAAGTGGGAGTGATAAAGATAGCAATGTATTTTGAGGTCTATAAATCTATCATACCAACAGGGCGAGAAGTTGAAAGAAATACAATACATCGATCAGATCGTCTTAATTTAATAGTCGGGCGAGATTGCGAAGCACAAGGTTACCTGGAGATCCGGTGATCGATACCTGGTTGACTGGGTAGAGCTTTGATCCTTCGGCCTAAGAATCGTGATACTTGAAGAGATTTGGCGTATTCAAGAGTCCCTTGTGCTACCGTGTATGTCGCTGTTGTGTTGATGTTGATCGGATTAGATTCAAAGAAGGAAAAAAGGTGGTCTTCATTTATAGGGCCGGTTCGATATGATACAGTGTATGCCGGTTGGGTTGATGAGAGGATTTCGGTCGGTGATAGATAAAGAGAGAAAAAAAAGAAAAAGAAAAAACAAGAAATCGTCCCGATATAATAAGGTGTTAAACATTGATGTACAGATAAGGGTAGTGTTACAGCCGAAGGAAAGGAAATCTAGAGGCGTTCTACAATGATATATAGCTTTTTGATCGCCTCCATCATCTCATTCCTATACTCCTCCCCACAGCAGCCCGTGTCCAAGTGCAATGTTAGGTCTGCTAGAGACCAGAGCCTGGAAACCCCGCAGTTCTCGGATGGGCATGAGTAAATATGCCGGAGCGGAAACTGGATTGGCTGGCTTGGATCCGACTCGTTCTCCGCATCGTGGCCACAGGAGCTTCCGACTTCAGGGACATCGGGCTTTACATCCTTGTTCAGGAACAGTTTCTTTTTATCGCACCCGTAGATGAAGATGTTGTCGATGGGGAATATGTGAATCGACGATCCACATGTCCCGGTTCCCCAGTGCTGGACCAGGCCTCCCACGGTTCGGAAGGACATTCTGCATGCATCATGAGGACATTCGAGATACGAAGGGCCATGTTGGCGAGAGTGCTAAAAGAGGGTAAGAAAAAACATTCAGCTAACTCCATCCTTGGTGTACGAAGAGGTCATTTCTACTCGAAATTTGACTGACGTTGTTCCTGTGGCGAGGTAACCAAAAGAAAGACCCGCATGGTTCACAAAATCGATCCTCGTGCCAATATCCAGCATGCATCAGAGCCGCGACCCTGTTCTTGCAAAGCTCGCCGCAAAGGGGACATCGAGTATGCCATCTTAGATTATGAGCGTGAATATTCTTCACCTGCATGTCGCAGAACTGGCAATGCGAGATTGCTTCCGCCTGGCACTGGTGGTCGATTTTGGCCTCTTCGGATTCGAAATATAGCCCGCAAAGCTCGCAGTCATGATAACGACTTGAGCAGTGAAGATGCTCTAGAAGTTCTTGACAGCATAAAAAGTTCTGTTGACTAGGTTCACAGTGAGAGGCCGACATGTCGATCAAGGATTTATAAATATATTGTGCTGTGGGCTGGAGGAAGGAAATTGTTCGAAGCGACCAACGACTAATTGCAATCGAATTATCAGATAATTATTCGGATGTGATGGAGAAGGTCTTGTTGAGAAGGACGAAGTTTGATCGGAAATTTTTCTGTCTATGGGGTTAGGGTGAGGGTTTGTAGAGAATATAGAGAGGGAGACTGATCAAGAATTTATAGATATATTTTGTTCTCAGCTAGAGGGATAGAGTGGTCCAAGGCTCCCGACAACTAGTTGCAATCAAGTCTTAAAATGTGTTTTCGGGTGTGGGAGGTTTGGAATCGTAAGAGAAAGTGGGTCTGGTCGAAACCGGCCAAAGACGAAGGTGGATCAATTATTTATATTCCTATGGCATGTCGTGAGAGGTAGAAGCTGTAGGGAGGAAGTGGCGTGGACCGAGTTTGCTGCCCGCGCTGACGTTGCCGAACAAATCAAGGCGACTTGTAGTTGCCATCGTGGTGGTATGTCTCCTCGAAAATATGGAAAGATCCTCCCTTTTCAATGCTGAAAGAGCTAGACCCACCCAGCTGACTGAATCACTGCAGTTACTGCACTATTCAAGGCGACTTAATGTTGCCATTGTGGTTTGGAAGGTTACCACATGCCTCAGCCGGTAGGTATAGTTCAACATCAACTGAAAATGCTCCAATCCGCGGCTGAGGGGGGTTGCTTGGCCCGCAATTCGCCCGTAGAACACCTGAAGTCGGCCGATGGCATGATGAAGTAAGCCAGAAGGGGGGTGGACGGGGCTCAATCAGAATTACTGGACTCCCTAGCCTCCCCGCGGATGGGACGCATGTCAGTAACATGCTAAGCTCCAACCGATCCAGTTGACTGCAGCGCTGACGTTCCCATACTGTTCAAGATTACCTGTAGTCCTCAGTTCCCAGCAAAGCTTGCCCGATGCCCTAGCCGGTAGGCTTAGTTCAACAGCAGCATGAAATCCTCTACTTGATGGCTGAGGCGCAATGCGGCCCGGCCCATGACATGAGGAATCGCTTGACAGAGATGATTGCCGCGATTCAATTTGCATTCCCGGGCTTCCAGCGGTCGTGAAGCTCGACAGCCACTTGCTCAGCTGGAATTCAGGTTTCTTGACTATTGCGCATTTTTTATTTTTTACGGCGTGAAAGATTGGTTCTTATGTACATGTTGATGAGACCGATGAGAGATTTCATCTTACATTATCCACGAAGTCAAACTACTCGTGAAAACGGACTTCGGACGCCTCTGATGATTGTCTACATGCGAAGGAAATGTCATGCCTTTCTCCAGGCGGCGGCATGTGGGTTGCAGACCTGACTAGCGCGACAACTAGCAATAACAAATTACGGCTTGAAAGTCGTGATTTCCAGACTTCCGCTATCAGCCTTCGTCCTCATCTTGATTGCCAAGACTCAACGATGGGTGTCACGATTGCTCTAGCCGTGTAGACTCTCATCTAGAATGAGTCCTATGTATTCCCCCACGGCATAAAAACCCTCATCAACCCAGGCCGCTGGGATGGTGCGAGAGAAACTTGCGCGGTGTTTCAACGAGGGTTATTGGTGGCGGTAGGAAATGTCCCTTTGTGAATGGAGGAGCCCTGCGGGGAAATGACCGAGTGTCAGGCCGTCCAAGATCGTACGGGATATGGCCCGAGTTCTGGCTGATCTGGAGAGCCTCAGAAATGCGCGGAATTTGATGCACGAGGTAACACATCAAGAGGTCGAGCGAGGTGAGCAACAGCTGTGTCCCCGAACCGAACTGCGGGCCCCCCAGCCCGGAGTGAAGCGGTTGCAGCGGGGCAGGCTTCAAATCCGGAGTTTCACACCCCGGGTGGTGCTGTGGTGAAGCCTACATAGTGCTACTGGAGTGACCAGCACCGACTAGACAGCGAAGACGAACCAGCACGAAAACCTCGCAGGACGACAGCGTTTCAGGACGACAGGATGCATTCTTCGCTGTTCTCTTCCGACAGGACGATCAGGCCCGGAAGTGCGGGTCGATCGAGAGATGCTAGCCCGGCACCCTCCAGCTTTCAGGCCGACCTGCGCCAGTTCTCTTACGTCTCCTTTCCTGAGACAGCCGGTTCCCTGCCCTCTCGGTCTTACAAAGCTCAGCCGACTCTAGGGACCGATCACAGTCTTGGTTTTCTTCCTGACCCTCAGCCGGGGAAATCACTCCTGGGAAGGTTCAAGTCTGCAATCGGCGCAAGTGCATGGATCTCACCAGCAACAACCAGCGAACATAAAACTTCGACTATCGCGTTGCCTACTCGTCCATCTCTGCCACCAGTCACAATGAATTATTCTCAAACAGACCTGGACCCAACCAAATTATTCGATTCGCGGAAAACACGTGCGAACAAAATTAGCCTCAATCAAGGCAGTAGCAGATCATTTGGAGGCAGTCTTTTCGAGCCATCAGATTCATCCCGGGTGCGTAGAGTATGATTCTTGTGTCTACACTGTCTGTGGTATTTTCATCTGACAACTCAGGTTCGTCTGATATTCAGGTTCAGCATCCGGAAAGCTATCAGTATTCGCAAGTATCATCTGCCATCCAGCATCCCTCGAGTTTCGGACCCTCCGAATCCCCAACCAGGCCGGGCAGCTCAATGTCCTTCAGAGCACTTAATCGACCTTTAGACGGATTTTCGGAACCGCAACGACTGCCGCCAAATGTCACAGATTCATCAAGAGCACCCTTCCACTTCAACTCCCTGCCTGAGCCAGAAAACGCTTTCCCCTTAGTCAGCTCGGATACTTTCTTGCGCTCATTGGTCCAAGATAACTCAGGTGGTAACCATTCCGCGGAATTCTCGGCTGTACCGCCATTTTCTCATATCCCTGGTTTCCCTCTAGCGAGAGAGACGATCGGTGATGATAGTGGCAGTATATTCAGCTCTTCGATTGGCCCCTCGTCCACACCAAAGAAAGTTAAGGGGAGTCAAGATCCGTCTCAAAACTCCTCAAGGGAACCTTCTAGTCGTATTCAAGGCATCGGGAACCCACAAGGCAAGGTGAATTTCTCCACCAATCCCTACCTTCTCCTAAGAGCGAATTGAGTTTACTTTGCAACGGCAAGCCTTTGACATCGTACCGTCTGCAGGGTCTTAGTAAGGAATACTGGCTGCCTGACAAGGATGTGAGGGAGTGCTACGACTGCGCTGTTGTTTTCACCTCTTGGCGTCGAAAACATCATTGCCGAATCTGTGGGGCTATCTTTTGTTCACAATGTGCTTCGAACCTAGTCCCCGGACATCGCTTTGCAACTTCTGGTTACATCAGAGTTTGTAACATCTGCTTGGCCAAGCTCGAACCTCAATCTCAAGAACACGCCAATTTCACCATACGAGAAGATATGGATGACGAGACGGTGAGTAGAAACCTGCCTGGCCATATCTTGCGATTCTTGGTTGACTTGGAGGGCCGCTTACCAGTGCAACTTGCCCACAACATTTATCCTAGCAATCGTTCTCGGAAGTGGCTTCAGGCTTCAACATTCTTGGTTCGCGCCCACAAGGGAACCGCACTCACATCACCACTCCTGGCAAAACGCGCGACGGAGTTAGACAAGTTGGGGACCATTTTGCATCCTCCGTGACTCATCGGCCTGGGCGATCAATCTATCGACAGCCTCCGGACTATCATTCTGCTCGCCACAAAAGCCTTGTACGACAGCTCGCGATAGCTGATAAAGCAAAGTCAAAGATCCACCCTCGATCTGATTCTCCCCCTATCTTACGTCCCACTCCGATCACGGCCAACCTATTAAGTCCACTGACCCTCAAGAAATCATCATCAACGCAGAGGCCTGAAGCTGTATCAAGCGCTCCTTTTCGTAAGGGACTCACAGACGAGGAACAGGCTGGACTACCTGTGATTAGCGCATCCAATCACACTCAATCGGTCTTTGCTTCTTCTCCGAGCACGTCCAAGTTGGCCGCCGACATGAAGCAAGCTCAACTGGATCGAAATTTCAGCTCAAGCTCACACAACAACGACTTAAGTCAAACTGGGGAAAGTCAGGAAGCGCGATTACCTGCAACTTCTAGAAATACCTCACTTTCTCATGTTGAAGCTCAACGGAAATATTGTCTAGCAGCCGAGCTTCCGTTTTCTAAGGCAACTTCAGTGCGTAAATGCTTTCTTCTTTTGGATATGGAGTTTATTATTAAAACCTCGGTCTTTTGTCTTAGGCAAGTTTCTTGTCTGAAACCGATCCAAGTGTCAGGTTGGACGAGTCCTTCGCCGATTTCCCAACTTTCTCATGTGAACATGTCCGTTTCATGATCCACCAATTCCTCACACGAGAAAGTATCGCCAAAGCTTCTGTCTGGGAAACGGAGCTCACCAACTTGTTACTTCAGCTAGTCTCCGACCCTCCTAGACCCACCCATGACGGCGAAGATGATGGAGACATACGAAAACTAGTCAAGATCAAAAGAATCCCTGGTGGCCAGATAGCCGATTCCGAGTAAGCATTCTTTGATTCCTTCTCCACAAACAAAGTAGCCACACACGTTTATGTGAATTTTTTTTGTCAGGTACATTCATGGGGTCGTCTTCACGAAGAACATCGCGCACAGGAAAATGAAGACAATCTGCGCTGCTCCAAAAATCTTAACAATCGGCATGCCTCTAGAGTTCCAAAGAGTTGAAGGCTACTCCAAGTTTGAAGTGTTGATCTCTCAAGAGCGGCAATATCTCAAAGGTCTTGTTTCACGACTTATATCGTTAGAACCTGATCTAGTACTAGTCGATGGTAACGTCTCCGGATTAGCAATCGATTACTTTGTCGAAGCAGGAGTCACTGTTCTAAGGCATGTGAAGTCAACTGTACTTCAGGCAGTCGCCCGTTCGACAAAAACTCCCTTGATATCATCTCTCGATAAACTCTTGAATTTGGAAGTTGGTCAATGCGACCTTTTTCGCGTTCAAACTGTCCATCATCGCTTGATACCTAATCGTCACAAGAAGACCTTCATTCGTTTAGAGGGTTGCGAACCCTATCTCGGAGGAACACTGGTATTGAGGGGAGGGGATTTAGCGCTACTCACGAAAGTAAAATCTCTCATGTGTTCCATGGTAGGAATTATTTACTCGTTGCGATTGGAAAACTCATTTTTGAACGACGAGGGTGCGGCTTATTCCAATGACTCTCCTCATGAGGCATCGCTGCAAGAAATCAGAAGTGTCGATCTCCGAGGCATTCTTTCACGCTTCCGACAGGCGAAGAAGCATATACGTAGCTTTGAGCCACTTAAGCTCCCTGCTAGACTTGGTGGACCAGCCCGGCATTCGGAATTGGCCGCATTGTCTGGTCAAATTGACGATTTGATCAAGCCCTACGAATGCCTGCTACCTTCTGGTAGCCCTCGAGTAATGCTTACGCCGCCCTTCGCGTTACTTAAATTACGTGAACTGACTCAGCAACTCATGGACTTGCGCCGATTCGATGCGCAATCAGTCCAACCTTCGTCCATGAAATCTTGTCTGCGCGACGAGAAATTTGATGAAAAGCTACCTGTTGCAAGCAGTCCCTCGATGTCCCTTACTTCACACCCACAATCAAGCGACGGTCACTCGGTAAAGTCTGAAGAAGTTACCCTCCAAGTCAAGCAACCTGCGATTAATCCCGATTATGGACGTGACGAATATCTCTCCCACCTAAGTCGCCAAATCGAAGAAGAACGTATGGCGGTCCACTTTTACCTATCGAATCACTCCTCAGAGACTTTCAAAGCCGCCGACCATCAGCATCTCATCGTGCAAGAAAGTGTCACGTGCTCCTCTTTGGGCGGATACACTTGTCAGGGGCCACATTTGCGCTCCTTTGCTTTTTACTCAGCTGGCGATCAATCCGTTGGACAGATCATACAAATGTTCATTAACTGTCGCTCGGAGATTTGTCATGCAAAAGGCTGCAACCAACCCAAAAGCATCCACCAAACCAATTGGATTCATGGGCACTATAGAGCCACAATCCAGATGCACCTCGATCATTCCAATCGGCAAAGCGCTTCAAGTGGCTCGCAGCCTAGCGACCAATCCGATTTGCCTGACGCTCTTGTAGATCCAGACCTCATAATGATGCAGGGCTACTGCCCCAAGTGCGACGGCTACTCGCGGAAGGCCCCTATGTCTGAAGACGCATGGAGGCTAAGTCTTGGAAAATATCTTCAACTATGTTTCTTCAGCCCCGGACTGGTATCGAACATTATGTCTGGGACACCTCGCCGATGCCGGCTGCCTTGCAATCATGACTCTCATCTCGAACATCGTCGCATGTTTTTTTATCAAGGATTTCGCATCGATTTCCAATTACAGAAAATCAACGTTTATGAAGCAATCCCGCCTTCCTTGGTACTCTTCACGCCCTCTGAAGCACTAATCAAGGTGCGAGAAGATGAATACGGAATCATCATGAGGAGATCAGAAGGGTTTTTTAACTCGGTCCGTAACAGAATTGTAGGCTTCAATCACAAGCTGGTAGCCCCCGCAAATCAGGATGCCTCCGAAGAAACCATGCGAGAGCTACTCAAGAAAGCAGAAGTTGATTCCATGGCCGTCAAAACACAGTTGAATAGACTATACGAAGAGTCTATAGGTACCAACGGCGTGAAGATGAACGTTGCGAAGAAAACACTCTGTGATAAGGCCGTCGAATGGGATGCGCTCTTTCACAAGTTTGAGGCGCGCTTTGTTATCACTGACAACAAGGACGGCCGTCGAATTACTGGCGTACCTCTCAAGAAAATCTTCCCGGATCAAAGTATGCCAGGCTCACCCGAAAGGTTATCAGTCAATCAACCCCCAGCACTCAATTCACAAAAATACAACTATAATTCCCAATCTGAAGTCGAGTCCGACCATGCCCCCAAAGGTCAGTCTTTTGGAACTTTCAAGAAAGCCTTTCCCTCGCCATCCCTTAAAAACATGGCTAGTGCACTGGTCTTCGCGTTGCCGTCATCGATGCCCGGCATTGGAATTCCTGATACTCGTTCGGATGGCGAGAAACAGAAGAACAACTCGGCTCATCCGCTAGGGCCCCCTATTTCCATCTTACAATCACCACACGAAGTAGCCCCACAGGACGGACTGATCTCAAATTTCAAGCCGGGCGATGATGAATCCACCAGTGACCAGCACTCTAACGCTGAACTATCTATGCCCCATCAATTACCAGCTGAGCTCGCTATTCCCTCAGTGGTCATCGAACCTGCCTCCACGCCTACTTCCGCTATAGGTAATATGAAGGATTCGGGTGTTAGTTTTAGGTTGGGATCACTGGATAAAGGAAAGATAAAGGATGATCCTGAAATCCCCCCAGAATTAACCCTCCCGTCTGCCTCGACCAGCAAGGCACATTCTCCGCAAGCTAAAATTAAACCAGTATCATTATTAACATCTTCCCGCCGCAACAGTCATGATGCCAACCTCCGATCTGCTGAGGGAGCAATCCCTGATGTACCAACCGACAGTGACGGGGATTCCAAGAGCGATTCAACTGTTGTCAATGTTCGTAATAGTGTCGCCCGTGCAAGCCATAGCATAGGATCTGATAGTCAACGAAAGAGACGTACAGGATCTGACACAGACACGACGACTAGTGAACTCGATTTGCGCAATGACTCCCGGCGGATGACCTTGCGGAGTCGTCGACCGAAAGACCTTTTGTTGAATTCTCGTGGAGGTGTGGCCAACCTCGTCCAGAAATTCGAAAGCCCCAGCAAGCCCACCCGTCCCAATTCCCCGGCGATCGATGAAAGTGCCCCTGAGCCTAGCAATGTTGCCGAAGGTTCAGCTCAAAAAACCCTGAAGACGAATGCTCTGCCTATCAGACCTTCCTTCAGACGAGGGAAAAGTGAAATTGTTCGTTCGACAATGAGCGTCTTGCGAGGCAAGAAACCAGCAGCTGGGGTGGACAAAGCAGCCAGTCGCATCGACCGCAATTCAAGTTTTGACTCTTTGGCGCCCCCACTCCCCGACAAGCAGCCACCAAGTCCTAGAATAGCCTCGCGGCCTCAACGACCCAACTCCCGCATTGCATCGGCTCGAACGCCATCTGCGCACATTTATTCGAATCGATCATCTGTGCTTCGATCCGGGGCACACGATGGCTCTCCATCAGCAGAGAAAGTTCGCGTCCCCAGCTCTCCTCGTGCCCCCGGCTTTAAGAAAGAGTTCGTGGTCCCACGTCGTTCCCGAAACGAGTCTGGCTTGCCTGTGTCCAGCTTTTATCTGCACCGTCGGATGAACATGAACTCGAAAGTCACAACAATAGCCCGCCACTTTGACCGGATGAGCCGTGAAGCTGAACGGGAACGTATCAAACAAGCTAATGAACATCGGAGTCGACCGCGACCTATCGGCCATGCTAAGTCCTCAGTCCAGGCCTTCAGCAGTTTGACTGCAGCAGTGAATGAAGATTCTGATTCTGACATTGACGAATGTGATGGTCACCCGGCTGGACATGATGCTGATGATGAGGGGGATGGTGAGTTTCTGGAATTATACTATGTCTCCACATGTCTCTAGAAAACCCACGATACTAATCCGTTGTGACTTGAAGTTATCCATGAGGCTTACGGACTCGGTAATTCCGAGCAAGGTGCCTTTCAATCCGAGCCCGGTCGATCGACCGTTCTTCCCCTAGTGCCGGAAGTTACACCTTCTGGTCCGCATCCGTCGCCAGACCTGGACCATATAGATCCAAACTACCTGGATGAGGCTTCGACGTCCAATCACCAGCTGTCGCCGACCGGTGATGCTTCTGGTTCGCCGACCTATCTGACAGACACTTCAAGGCTTCCACCCCTGGCCCAATTCTCTGATAATGAGATGAGCTCGAGTGATACCGCTCGGCAATCTTCCATTCTCAAAACTATTTCAAGTATGTGGACATATCAAGGAGCTGATTTCTTACCCCTTGAATATCCTCAGTCAGTATATAGTTTTTTCCAAGAGCTCTGGCGAGCTCCTTCTGAAACCTGTTTTGAACGCTAGATTACCCACCGAGCACCAGTCTTCGGAAAACCAAGTAATCATACGTGAGGATGAACCCAGCTCCATAATCGCCTACACTTTATGGTAAGTTAATATACTTTGAATTGAATATACGTTTGACAATCAATATGCTAAGGTTCGCGCTTTATCACAGTTCAAAAATATACCTAGAAACGTTGAAGGAAACAGAACCACGGGTAGTAGAACGTTCGGAGATTTTCATGCCTGAGGAATTCAAGCCTCGCTCTAACGATATCGACTCGACTTGGGGAATGATAGACTTCATGTCTGACGATTTGGACGTTGATGATGTACTAAAAATTCCCATGAATAGGGCCAAGCCTATGCAATTTCGTGCGTAAGATATCATTTTTTATTCATGATAATTTCTACATTCTCCTGTTGACATTTAGGGCTTGACCGATCAGGCTTTGATGTCAGTCCAGTGACGATCACGTGCAAGGTGTTTTATATGCATGTCAGTCGATTTTTATTTTATGGTTTATTTAAATCATTTTTCTAATTATTTGAAATGTCCAAATTTGAACCCGCAGCAATTCGACGCGTTGAGGAAGACACTCATATGTAATGATATAATTGATTCGCTGGCTCGCTGCCATAAATGGGATGCGTCAGGTGGCAAGTCCGGACAGAAATTCCTCAAGACTAAAGGTAGATAATACTTCGTCTTGGAATTACCGAGAAAAAAAGAAAAGTACAAACGGATGTTGACTGCTGAATCCCGTAATCTAGACGAACGTTACTTGATCAAAGGCATTTCTAAAGTTCGATCCATTTACATTTTGTAGCCTATCGCTTTCTCGATTATGATCTGATAAAGTTTTTTCCATTGATTACAGGCTGAGCTAGAGGCGCTGACTAAATTCGCGCCGGCTTATTTCGAGTATCTGTCGTCAGCAATCAAAGAAAAGGTTAGCAGTACTCCTCTGATGTGACCGGGCAATTGCTCAAGGAACGAAAAATGCTATACTGATATGTATGAAGCGTTAACCCTCACAACCCAACAGCGGCCGATTACTCTTGCAAAGATGTTTGGGATCTTTCAAGTTTCCTTTGTTAATAAACTTACGAATCGTAAAGGGCGCTTACAGGTTCAAGTTATCGAAAACCTTTGGGTGACAAAGCCTCACCTTCAAATTTACGATCTGAAAGGATTGACCCGTAACCGGACGGTAAATGTCACTGGTCGCCCACACGAAGTCTTGCTGGACGGCAACTTCTGCGAAAGTGAGATTTCTCTTTGAAATAACACACTTTGTGATGATTGATCGGTGACTTCGTTACCATGTTAACCGACACTTATCTCTTCCCTTCCGGGGGACAATCGTGTCTTTAGTGGTCCGAACAACTCCGATACTCGTTCGCGAGAATTCTTTACTCAGATTGCAGGCTAGTTTACACAATGATACACTCTTCTTAGCAAACCATAACGTGATGGATTATTCACTCGCTGTCGGCTTTGATGAAGAGAAACAAGAGATGTATATTGGGATTATAGGCAAGTCCTCGCGAACATGATCTGATGTAGTCCACGAGACCTATAAACCCTAGCTCTAATTGTTTTCAAAAATGATATTTTCAGACTATCTCCAAACTTACTCCTGGGATAAACGGTGTGTTTTCCTGTCCATAATTCTTTTCCCCTGATCTGTTCATGGCACTCACAATTATATATGCTCGGACAGGCTCGAAACACTGGTAAAAGAACTAGGGGGTAGTAGCAAGGAAGCACCCACAGTGATCACCCCATCATTATACAAAGCGAGATTCAGGCGTGCCAGTAAGTAGATGTTCCTATAATACTATAAATCACATTTGGCGAAGGGGAGAAAGATTGTAGTGCTGACTAAAAAAATGCGATCCTGTTAATGTTATAGTGGGAAAGTATTTCTCAGTAGCACCGGACCCATGGATGCACAAATGGAAACCTTATCTCTCGCCTTCAGAAGAAGATTCGGCAGCAGCCAATCCGGAGAAGGAAGGGACGAAATTGCCAGAAACCACGGGGGCCAAGGCCGAAGATTCTTATGTACACCTGTCTGGTAACGAATAACTGATGTATTAATATAGATGTACCTTCTTCTGATCACTCCCCATACCTTGCCCTTTTTTAATCCCCTGTCTTCATTGTACCCGATATGTTCTATCTTCCTATCTGCAACATGTGAGGCAGGTTGTATATTGTACATCCACCCCACCCTTTGTATCTTAGATATCGTTAAAACCCATTTCTTTTTTTTTTTGG
>LUKR01000230.1:10474-20563 GCA_019395275.1 Puccinia brachypodii | reverse complement strand
ATTCAAGTGTCCAGTCAGTTTGTTTTCTTTTTTTTTCTTTTTTTTTTTTTTTTTCTTCTGAACGGGGATTGGACCTACGTAAATGGTTTAGTACAGTATTGAGAAAACATAGTGATCACCGTGTTAATAACGATGCCCAACTTAGTCTGATCGGTAGCGGTGACATCAATAAACACATCTCGAGTATCGAGGGTGATTTTAGTCTTATTAGAGTTAATTCTAGATGATTATCATCATCATCAGTATAAGTATTGATTTTGAATCGATGAAAAAAAACTCACATCGGTGGCATCGAGAGAACTGTGCTTGAGTTGTCGTATATGATCGGATAGAGTGGCGAGTCTCTGATGATATGAAGGTACTTGCTGAGATGTTTATCAGACTGAGAAATCGAATGGTAAATATAAGAGGGTTTGTGAGTGATTATTATGTTTATTTAAGTTAATGAAGTGACAAACCTCATAGAGAGTCATGAGTTGAGTAGCATCGTATTCGGTTTGATGATTCAAGGGAGCAAACTTGATATCTTGAGGGGGTCTAGCCTCATAAGAGACTGATTTATTAGAGTGATCCATTTTAGATAAATCGTGAGTTCCGATAGCGACGAGTGTACGTTTACGACATAGGTTACCGTGTAGTTTATCTTGGAGATCGATGAAGTCTTTGTACCTGTGTTCATCGAATCGAATTCCACGGAGGATGGCGGATGCAAAGAACGGTCTGATCTGGCGGGTCTCCTTGCGAACGTACGCTTTCCACTGCTGGTCAGCAGGGGGGATGACCAGCGAGTAGGTGGGGGCGGGCGAGGTGGCGATGTATGTCCTGAGGGCTAGGACCAGTCCCTGGTGGCAGAGCAGGTCGTATCTGTTCGCAGGTACTTCGATCTTGAGCTTGTACGGCTTTTCCTCTGGGGAGGTGTGTTCGGTCTAGAGAATGAGATAGGAGTCAGCTGAGCGAGTGTGTGTTTGCTGGTGCGACTCTCACATCTTCATCCAGCTCGAGACCATACTCGAACAAGACGGCATCGAATTCTGTGTCGTCCGCTGTTGGCCTCTCATGAGTTTCTTCTATAGAGTCTTGGGGAGGGTGGGTGTGTACTCAACTGAATGTTTTCCCCAGATCGCCGAAGAACCTCTGCTTGTCGACTGTGATCGTCGGCATCCTGAGCTTTCCGTCTGCAAATGGCTGCCGCTGGCTCCCTCCGCCCCTTCGAGCAGCACCAGCACTCCGGCTCGCTCAGCCGGCTCGTCGGCGCCTCCCTCCTCTCCAGCAGCGCACCCGCCACCCGGGCCCTCTTCTGGGCAAACCCACTCATCTACCTCTGGGCACTCGCTTCCACCCTCTCCTTCGCCATCCTCCACAACCACCCCTCACTCTCCACTCTCATCATCAACCTCCCCGTCTTCGTCGGCCCCCCATTGGTGCTGCTCGTCCTCCTCCATCGCGCCACTCGCACCCACTTTCACGATCTGCTGGTCGACACCCTCAAACGAGAAGACTTGAGAGACCCAGTCAAGTATTATAACGGCAAGTCGATCAACTCGATTTGGGTACTGGAGTACGATGGAAGGCAGTTAGGCATCGTGGCCATCGATACCAACTTGGACGGCTACGAGCACCTCTCACTTCCCGGAGACGACGAGGGAGATCGACGGACGGTCCTGGTACGCCATATAGCGACTGCCTCCGACTTCAGGCCGGCTGGGATAGACGAGGAACTACTCGAGCACGTTTGTCGATTGGCCTTCGCTCAAGACTCTCCCTTCCATCGAATCGCTGTTCGCACTCATTCACCTATCGACCCTTTCCTTCAAGAAGCTCTCGTCAAATTAGGATTCAAACCAATCCGTATCGCTTCTAATCTTATTACCAACAAGTTCGATCTCTCATTCTTTCTCACCATCCTAGGCTTCCCTGATTGTCATAAAAAATGGCCTGAACAGTGCTGGATAATCGATCGTCTTGACTTACAACAAACCACTCAAAATTAACTCAATCTCCTCCATTTTTTTTTTTTCTTCTCTATTCTTCCATACTTTCAAAGCTCAATCTCAACTCAAGGTTTACATTCAAACAAAATCCAGAATTATGAAAAAATTTAAATATGATTTGTCTATTAAATTTGATCGTAAATTATGGGAAGAAGACATGTTATAACTTAAAACAATAACAAATCTGAAATCTTTGAACCTGATGATCTCCTAAGATAATTACTCAAGATTGTTTACAATAAAAATGTTGTTTTTTTCCCCAATAAAAGCGCTTTACAAAAATCATTACTATTTCAGCTCACTGCTATATACATAGGGGAGTCTGACTCTAGGGAGTGGTCAGGACCAAGGATCGAGCTGGAACTTGTACATAGTTCCTAATAAAAAAAACAACAACAACAAGTATCAGACTTGATCATCAAATTTCAAATCTATCAGTGGTATATAGTAGATACTAATAACTATTATGGGGTTACAGTACTACAATACTACTACAATACAGACATTTTCTAGGGATGAATAGAATCAAAACACAAGTTTCAAAATTGTGGATCTCTGGTTCAAGAGAGTATAAATGAGTTATATAAATATATCTATAAATAGATAAGATGATCAGAATGAAAGATTTCAATGACAAATACTGTTTTATGTATTGAATAGTGGTATTCATAAATGGCTTTTTGGGTAGGTATTATCTAAGCACATTCCTACCAAAATATAGTTATCTCTATGTGTCTTTCAATTTTTGAACACACCACTAATAATATGAAGTATCAAACCCCACAATACTTCACATGTAATTCTGTATGTATCAACAAATACTCACTTCTATGATAGTGATAGTGATAGTGATAGTGATAGTGATAGTGATAGTGATAGTGATAGTGATACTATCTGGCCAACAATTATTAGGGTTGAAAGCACCAAACTTATTCATTCCAACCTTTTTGTTTCCCCCTTTGCTCATCTTATAAGCCCTCCAAATATTATGTCTTGTACTTTGTATTTTTTTTTTTTTTTGGCCTGGTTCCCTCCTCCATTGACATATATGGTAGGGTTATACACAACACTTTCAGCCTGATTGTATCCAGATTCCCAAATCCAGAATCTGAATTATGTCAGATTAAAAATCTGATATTGTATCAAATGAGACTAACATTAAGCTGTATACCAGAGCTAATATTGTGTCTACCAAGAATGATATATTATGTCTGTCATGTTTGATTTTGAATTGGTGAGATTGTGAACCCTACCAATGTGCTCCCCTCAAACAAGGCATTCCTTACCACAATTTGTAAGTGGCACTTGAAACTGTTAAGATACTGAGTATGCTTATAACTAGTTCTATGCTTCTGCCATATTTGTAGTTTGTGAATGTATATTTAGTTAGCCTCAAGTCCTCACCTGAGTAATCATACTCACTGAATAAAACCACATCTTTACACAAGTGTTCTCACACTTTCACAAGACACCTATTGGTCCCACAATCAGTCCTCTGACCTCCTGTTCCCCTCAACAGAAACCCCTAACCCAAACTGTGAAATAAATCAGTCTGATGCAGAATACTAACCATGTATTCACTACTGTATCTATAGCATACAATGTACAGGTGTTGAACCCTGACAACCAATCCGGTTTGGTCCAATAGCAAGGCTACAACCCTGACTAGGTCAGCAAGAGCTTGCTGCTACTGCAACACATTAAACCGTGAGTTGACCACTCTTGTAGACTACATAAAAGCTTGATGATCCATATTTTTGGCTGATCAGTTTTCTCACCACAATATCCAGTCAAACAAGCCAATCTCTTTTACTTTCATCCCATATCTATCTTCTACCTTTATCATCCATCAAACCTCAATCCTTATTTTTTTTTCACTTTTCCTTTATCTCTCTTCTTTCTATTTTCTTTATCATCTATCTCACCTCAACTCTGAAACAATCCCCGTTCTGCCGCTTTCATCATTCTCATTTTCTTCTTCATCTTCTCATACCATTCTCAATCAAACTTGTCCTCTCCCATTTTCTATTATTTTTCACTTCACTCATGCTTCTCATCACCATTGTTTCTGCTCTTAGGTTATAAGAGCCTATTTTGATATCTATTCTCTATATTATGTGTTTTCTATCACATGTACTTAACAGAGTGATCCTAACAATCAAATGGATCTCTTAGTCATCTGAATTCTTACAGAATCTAATCTACCTATTTATGTAATATCAGCATTACTGAAATTGGATCAGATTTTTACATCTGATATGATTGTTTGGACCAAGGATGTTGTGTCAAAACATCAAAATCTGATACAATCTTAGTTATGCTTATCTTACATGGGTTGGTTAGATAGAATATCAGCCATGATAGATATAATATCATTATTGGTTGACACAATATCAGCTCTAGTGGTAGGCATATTATCAATTTTTTTTTCTGATACAATATCACTTTGTAAATACATATTATCTAATACAAACAAACAAAATTTGATAATTATATCATCTTATACTCTTGGAAAAATTTATTGCTTTGAAGTAAATTTTAAGCCTCACACTAATCATTGCCTTAATGTATATCCCAAAATTTATCAAGATAAATAATACTGCACTGATAACAATAATAATAATAATACTAATCACAAAAAAAAAAAACCCTCTACGCTGATCTCTTCAATTTCTAGATTGGGTGTAATCCTAACTGAGAGAATTTGAGGCAAAACTAGAGACAATATTTAAGTTAATGATGAATGAAAAGAAACAATAAAGAAACAGAAAAGATATGAAAGAAAGATGTACCTAGAGGATTGCTATGGTTGAGCAACAAGACAAGAGGATGATGAAAATTAAACAACACAGATGGAAAAACAAACCAAAACACAACAGTAGAGACTGAAAGGAAACAAGGTCAGTGAACAAAACAATATAAGATAAGAAGTGACAGAAATAAAACAATGAAAGAAGAGTTACCACCACTCTAGACTGTAAAGGTCGTTGATCTCAAAGCAACAATAATAGCTGACTTGGTTTTTGTTTGTTGGGTGTGTGGATTTTGGATGGTTGGATGAGATGAGGGAACAGTTTGAAGGCAGGAACAGTTTGAAATAGTCTTGACTGACTGCAGGAGTTAGCTGCGGAGGGCCCACACGGGTACAGAATTTGAAATTCTGACACTAACTTAACAAAGTCCCAGTTGATGTTGTGGTTGAGATGTTGCACCAGTCCTCAAGCAAAGCAAGAGGGACTTATGACAAAGACAAATTTTCCTAAATGTCACAATCTGGGATCTTTGGTGTAGCCAAACTTCCACAACACCTTGAAGATCTTTGCCACAGAAAAAAAAGGGGCAACAATTCAACAAATGAATCTTGTGTATGTTGCCTCTCTTCTCATATATTCACAAGCTCATTATTCCACTCTAAACATGCAAAACTTTGTCTTTAAAAGACGTGAATTTGTGTTTTTGTGGCATGTGCATGTTGTACCCTTTTCAGGATGTTTTCTTTTTTTCATTAAACCTTTGAAACAGAGAGGTAAAATGAGCAGTTCAAACCCAAGTTGAGGGAGAAGCAAAAGGGAATAATATGATCTGAAGAGAGGGATTGAAGGGCAAGAAAGGGGCCTCATCCCATTCCAATTGGTCCTCCATCATCTAGAGGAGCGGAATTTCAAATCAAGAAAGACCTCAAAACACACCTGAAACTCAGATCGTGATGTGTGAGCTTCCCTTTCTTGGGGATAAGCCTTGCATGCACTTCACACCTTAGCTCTCGGCCAGCCAAGTGCTCGAGAGGCTTAGATAAGCCAGGGTGTAGTCCTCCACCACTGTGTGGAAACCAATTTTTTCTTACAAGTGTTTAGACAGTTGAAGTGGTTCATATTAAACTAGTTGTTCAACTGTTATATATCCTCCAATCTTTATATGTCAGTTCCAAAGGGGGCTCTCTCTCTATGTATCTTTGTATTTCAATATAATTGGACTCTGTCAATAAACACAACCGAAAAAACAAACTAAAGAGGGGCCGTGGCAGGAAGAGGAAAGTGTAAATCAAAGTAAAAAAAGCCTTCAATACAATTACAAAAAAAAAGAGAGAGGATGAGAGAATGTGTTCATATTTATATGTTGTTCTAAGTCATCTGGGGACTCGGGCACAGTGGAAGAGGAGCGGGGGAAAGCTAGTCTCACTACGCAGCGAAGACGTAAGTGTGAAAAAAAGGGTTCCTTGGAATAAAAAAAGTATATTCAAAGAAACAAAAAAAGATGTGAGGTGTGAATCAAGGATGGCCTTTTCTTTTCAAGTAATGGATGGATGAATGAATGAATGGATGAAGTGTTTACGATCAATGTATAAAGAAAAATTGAGATCTTTAGGGGTTTGGATTTTATTTAACAAGTTAAGATGCCCATCGATTTCCATGCGTCTAATAAATCACCAACAACGAAAGGTGCACCTTCTTTAGGAGCTCTCAATTCCTTACAACGTCAAGAAAAAAGAAACAATGTTAGATTCTGCGTTGTGTCGTGTTTGTTTTGGATGGAAAAAAAAGACAAGTTAAAAGGAAGAGTTTACTTTGGGATCTATCAAGTCAAACTCGACTCCGAATTGTAAGAAATGCGCAAATAATGAGTTCACGTGACCTTCTGACGACAACTAACAGCACACACGCACACAAAGAAGAAAGTCAATTTCAGATCTATAGAGAGAGAGAAAAAAAAAAAAAAAAAAAAAAAAAAAACGAACGTGTACGAAATGATCGAAATGAGCATGGTAGAGATGAGCAAAGATCCTCAAGAATTGAGTATATAAATGACGAGCCGAGGAAGGGAAACTGTTCGGGTTGAATTCTCGACCAGCTTTTGTGGGGAAAGTGGCTTCGTCAGCTAATAGTTTCTCTGCCCAAGTCATCACGTAATCGATCTGTATAAACACATAACAGAGAGAATATAGTCTTCAGTTTTTGGGGTATATTTTGATAGGATATGTAGAGTTGATCTGAACTTAACGTATTGTGGTGCAGGTACTTTGACTTGTTTCTTCGCTCCTCCGGTCATACTTGTCCATGTATAATCCATTCTGTAGAACCGGAAACAGGCAAATTCAATCAATGGCGATCGCACTGTGAAGAAGGAAAGATACACATACCCTTGTCCAGCTGACATCGTCGGACAAACGTTCGCATTACAACATTCGGTCGTAAGTGAAAGTATCAAATTTAACGAGTTAAAGAAATCGACCAAGTTAACAGCTACCCACTACCAACAAAACAATGAATTAATTCAAATAATTGTCTGAACTCTGACCAAGAAAGGAAAGAATACGAACTTCGTTGACGTCACAATATCTGGGTAAGGATACGATCGTACGAAAGCTGCCTTTGACGAGCGCAGCTTTGACGAAAGGATTGCAGAGGTAGAGAGCGTTTCCGGATGGAGAGCATGAGGTGATAGCTCTCGAGGGCTGGTTCGAGAGGGAGAGGTTACTGAGCGTGGTCGGCAAGCTCTGTTCGAGGCTGTTGTTGTGGGTTGATACTACTGGGGAGGAGGGTGACTTGTTGGTCGAGTGCTGTGGAGAGTTGGCGGTCGAGGATGCTGCCGATGAGCCTGGCTTGCTGCTGCTCGTGTTGTTGGTGCTGCTGTTGGTTGCTGGCTGCTTGCTTGAGCCGATGCCCACTCGGTTGAGGAAGGACATGGCTTGTTTTTGGTGGTTGCTGCTGGCCGATCGAGGCTGGGTGGAGGCTGGCTGGCCGGGGGAAATGAGAACCCCAGCTGGAGCAGATTTCTCAATCTCACCTCATCCTGTATCACAAGAAAGTAAAGTAACACTCTTTCAAGGAAGGAAAAATATTCAAAAGGCTTCCCTATGATCATGCAATCAGCCATTTAGGAAGCAGTCTACACGAATGAGGCCCAGTTTGGCAGCAATTCATCCAAGCAATAGATTGCAGAATTGGGTGAAAGGTTTTGGTGGGCCTCATCAGATCTCATCAGGGATGGATGTCGTGCACGAGAAATGAGAGTTTTCCCTGAATATTCTCCTTCAGTGCCTAAATTAATTGCTCAGACCAACAGGTCAAACAACTCCTTGGACTAGCCTGTCCAAGCAGTTCTCAGATATGACTGTGTAACGGGAGGTTGGACTGGCCTGCCCAACCTTTCAACTGCTCAGAGAAGCTCACCAGACCTCTGATTGGAGGGCCATGTCCGAAAACCGCTCTGACATGCCAGTCCAAGAAATTAATGCAGGCAGTGCTTCACTTGAATGCCAATCCCACAATCAATATTATTTATTTAGAGACAAATTCAGTTGTTTCCAAAAGTGAAGAAAACCTAACTCTAAGGTCTGATATATGTCTAAGGAAAAGAAAGAACTGTAAAGTCATGCTTCTTTTGGGAAATTTTGAACAAACTAAAGATAAGAAATATGTTTGCTAAAAATTGTGGCTTAAAAAATCCAAAATGAAGATTTGAATCATTCATGGTCAAGACTTTTGAATAAATTTTCAAATCCAATGGGTTGATGGTCCATATACCTTAAGTGGTAAGAGCATTAAACTACCTACAGAAGTTTCCAAAGTGAATGGAATTTCATCTTCAGAAATGTTAGCTTGCTACTTATGGTATTCAAAGTTAAATTTACATAAATTTATAAATTTATAAATTATAAATCTATAAATTTAATCCCCGCAAAAATTTATGGACTCCCCCGATTCCCCGCTTGTTCCATAAATTTTTATCCAACCTTACATAAATATTTTTTCAGAACACAAGTATAAGTACCGAGGCCGCTATCTACTCATCTCTTTCCAAAGCTATGTCAGCCATCACACCAACTCAACCACCCTTCACTCCGATCAACACCTCACAACACACAACTCAAAACAGTCAAGCTCTGGCCCCTACCAAAGGAACCACAGCAAGCCAATCCCAGAATACACCCACCAGAGGTCGTGGCGGTTGTGGAGGAGGTCGTGGTGGGACTTGTGGTGGAACTCAAGGGGGGACCCGCGGTGGAACTCGAGGGGGGACTTGCAGTGGGACTCGTGGTGGAGCGGCCAATCAACAAGCAAGCCAAACCCCACATTGCTCTTGGACAAACAATAAGTGCCAGGATGGGCTCTCAACGCTTGATCTCATTGTTGAGTGGCTCACAGTTGAAGGCAACTATAACCTCTGGCAAAACAACACTGTCAGTAAGCGGGAAGTTGATGAAGTGATTGTTGAATATATCATTGAGAACAGTGGTAGGAAAAGAAAGTGGGAGGGTTTTGATCATCAGGTGAGTCATTCCACACATCATCCTGCTCATAGCTAACTCAAACTGAACCTGCAATATGTGCCTTTTGCTTTCTTTCCGCAGATTGCAAACCTCAAGAAAAAATTCTGTGCCACCCTGGCATACCAAAGCCAGACTGGCCAAGGGATTCTGGACGCTGCCAACAAGCTTGCCCACCAAGCTGCCGCAAATCCGGATGATAGCAAAGCCCAAGATTATGTAGGCCAAGCAGTCACTGAAACCAAGACTGCTATCCACAAAATCTGCAAGTACTTCTATGAGCTTGAACTGGTCATGAGGCACCAACCCTCAGCCATCCCCCTTAACACACATGAACAAGGAAAAGTCAATGACAACCTAGCCGCTGCCCTGAACCTTGGCGCAGATGAGGAGGGCCCCACCACCCCTGATCACTGGAGCAAATTCAATCGTGGTGGAAATCAATCACCGGTCAACACCCCAGGACATCCGTCACCAGCCCTAAGCCAGACCTTACCAGACGCAGCCATGGCTTCAGTTAGAGCTCCGAAGACTCCCGCAGGCACAGGAACGCCAGCTGTGACTCGCTCGGCCAGCATGGCCGCTCTGGCGGCTCAATGACCAGACCCGCAATCATCTAATTGCCAGGTCAGCTACACAGAGCGTATTACCGATTGACTATTTCCATTGCAAGAGGAAATGAACACTCAATCGGTTGCCAAGAATCAATTGAACCAATCACAATTGTATTCTGAAACTCAGATGGTCAAGGCCAACATTCAACTCGCGTCTGCTTTGCGTGAAGGACTGGCCCCAACTGATAACACTCCCGAGCGCCAGCGCCTGCAAACT
>LUKR01000228.1:7127-24457 GCA_019395275.1 Puccinia brachypodii | reverse complement strand
AAATCCAGCCTTTAGTTTATCAATTCACAGGTGGCCCCTTTCAGGGGCGAGGGTGGTCAGTGGATGCAGAATCACCTCAGGATTCTGATGAGCTAGCTCTCAAGACCTGAAAGTCAAGAACAAAGAGCCAACTTTTTCATTTGGGTGGTGTTCTGTATGCAACTACAATTTTAAGCTTGGTGGAAACAGCTGTATAATCTTGGCTGCCACAACAATTTCAGAACTAAGGAATTCATATCTTCCCACAAGAATTAGGGTTCAATTCTAAACACCTTTTTGGTAATTTTCTCCCATAAGCAGGAGTGTTCACACATCTAACTTTGAAGCCAATTTTAAGCATGTTCCAGTATAAAATTTCATAATCTTCTTACACCCCAGCAAACAGTGGCCTCTGACTGGTGGCCAAATCTTAATTCTCTTGACTTTCAAAAGTGTGCGGAAACTTTGAAGTTCAAAAAAGGTGTATAATTTATCCCCTAGCCCTGGCAGAAGTCTTTGCGTGGATACACCCATTTGTCTCATGTGCTATCACGGGCTACTCTGGCTCCCCTCCTTGTCTCCCTAGACTCGAAGCTACAATGACAGCCATCTGTTTACCGCTGCCATCAGGGGGCCATCAGTCTCTCGACACTGCTGCCCCCAGAATACATCAGCCTTTCCACATGAGCGTTGCATATGACTATCATGACATTCTCCAATTGTCCAATTGAGGATAAAAACTTTTGCAAGCATCATGATGGCCTTGTCCGCTCTAATCCTGGTAGGTGTGCCATCTAGTAGCGCCGTAAGACCCGCGTATGTCGCCTGTGGTACCTGTTTGTAAGTTAGGGGAGGACAAGTGCACAGGTTTTGTGATAGGTGAATCGACAATGTAGCTCTATGGTGGTAAGTTTGACACTCCAGAACGCCGTCACTATAACTTATGGCCAAAGTATACTTCTTCCTGCGACAATGCCAGGCAACGCAGAGGTAAGACCCGCGTATATTGCCTGTGGTACCTGTTTGTATGTTAGGGGAAGACAAGTGCACAAGTTTTGTGATAGGTGAATCGACAATGTAGCTCTATGGTGGTAAGTTTGACACTCCAGAACGCCGTCACTATAACTTATGGCCAAAGTATACTTCTTCCTGCGACAATGCCAGGCAACGCAGAGGATTTTAAGTGGCACGGGATGACCATTCTTGCGTTTGTGATCCAATCTCGTACCAATTTACTTCACTTTCAAACATATGTGCCTGTTCGTTCACTAAGCAGACAGGTGTGAAACCCACGGATGCCATGGGAGATGAGCAAGTTCGGAGCTGATAGACTGAGAGAATGGTATATGGCGAGGTTGATGGGGTATGATTGAAACCCCGCACAGTTGAGGTGGAGTTTCGTGATTTATGAGGAGTCCATTTAGATTTGTAGAGGCTGGCTGGCGAGTGCTGTGGTGGAATGGGTGTTGCCCCATTAAAATGGGGTTGCCGGCGAAACTGCCGGCGAGGGCGGTCGACGGAGCCCAACGGGAACCAGTAAGTTTCTCGTTGACTCCTCTTTCGACAGCGTTTCTTGTTCTCAAACTGACGATGAACGTACTCGTCTATTCAGGTTCAGCAGGGGTGACACCGAGAGCATCACTCGAGCTGCACTCGAGCCTTCGCAAGATTCTGTCGAGAGCTTATGATGTGAAGCTGGCCAACACCGATCTACTGAACCACCAGCCATGGCCAGAGCACACCTCGCTAGTCGTCTTTCCAAGCCTTGAATCAAGCGAACATGATGGGTTGCGAGGGGATGCTCGTCGGGCACTTCGCCAATGGGTCGGCAGAGGTGGAAGATACCTTGGGATCGGAACCGGCGCCCGTTTTGCGGGCACCGATCATCTCGGACTAGTTCATCTTACTTGGAATCTCCTGCCGTCACATCTAACCTCAACATCAGCCCAATCTTATCGAGAAGTAACTTTCCCTCCGCCACAACAAGATCCCTGTCAAACCCGCACCTCGACAGCAAAGCTTTTGATTGATGTTGAGAAACCTATTTTCGGAACAAGCCTTCCGGTAGGAGACGACGACCAACCAACCGTGTGGGCGGACTATCACCAGGAAAAGGATGATCTAAACAACATTGCGGGGGTCTGGAAGGCTTATCACAAGGGTTATGTTGCGCTACTCGGATTCGATCTCAACGTCGACCCGGAAAAGTTCATAGAAATCCTGGGTCTAATCGGTCTTCGAGGCCTGCCTTCTTCTCTCTCAGAAGCTGGCCATTCAGAAAAGCCTTCTCCGGCACTCTATTTAGTAGTCTCTCCTCTGTCACCCACCTCCGCTCAAGAATCTTACCGGAACATCCTGGAACGGTGTACAAGAGTACCAGAACATATTCTGGAAGATGCACAGGACAGGTTCATTGTTACGTCATCCGAGGTGGAGGAGCTTGTGCCGTCTCAAGTATCGTTTACCAATGATGACGCTAAGACGCTCCAACTTTTCATCTGTTCTTCGCACACAAATTCACCTCAATCCGCTTCAACCAATTTCATTTGGAGCCGCTACTTCTCCTCACTAATTGATCCCATACAATCTCACATCGGGACTACAGTTCTCTATGCAGAGACTATGACTAGTACTCAAACATTACTCGAAAAGTGAGTCATTTATAATTTAATCCTTGTACTTTGCACCTTGTCATCTAATGATTCTCTTGGTCTTCAGGAACACCAAGTTAGCAGACTTACTTCCGAATGGAACGGTTGCGATAACGGAGAGACAAACGAACGGAAGAGGAAGGGGGACGAACAATTGGATTTCGAGCAAAGGATCGATCCAATTCTCGTTTCTTCTAAAAACCCAAAAGGTCCTAGGATCTAGTCTAGTATTTGTACAGTACTTATTCGGTTTAGCCGTTATCGAATGGATCGAGAAACGGTTTAATGGGAGAATCTTGGTTCGGTTGAAGTGGCCAAATGATATTTATGGTTCTTATTCTACGGCCACTACTACTACTACTGCCACGGGAGAATATTCTTTTAGAGACTCGTTCAAAAAAATGGGAGGAATACTCGTTAATTGTTCGTTTGGAGGAATCGCCGGAAATCAATGTAAACTAGTAATTGGTAAGTGACCTTTTCCTCTTCCACTCAACATCAAATTCTCACTTTTTTTTTTAATTGATTTTTATTATATGTAGGCTGTGGATTAAATAACCACTCATCGCCTCAATCGGGGACAGCCACAAGTCTATCAGAACTGATTCGAGCCGCTCGTGAATCAAAAGATACGCTTGATGATGATGATGGTGACTTGCAGCATCCAAGTGACGAGGAAATTCTGTCAGGGATCTTGAGTACTTTTGGACAGATGTGGTCCCGATTCGAAGGTCATGGTTTCCAGCCTTTCTTGGCTCTATACCTGAGTCGTTGGCTTCATTCGTACGTTTTGCTGTTATTTTGGACAAATTCCCCTTTTTTACTTATTTATTTATCTTTGAACGTTTTTTTTTTCCTTCGATAATGTAGAAATCAAGTTATTAAATATGAGAAAACAGGAGAAGAGTTGAAGATCATCGGGATAGATCCTTCGTATGGACTTTTAAGAACCAAATTAATCAAGAAATCCGACAACGATGATCTCCATAGTCATAGCTTTAATCCGATCAATCAAGACGTGATAATCGATTTACAACCGGATTCAAATAGCTTTGATATGTTCTCTGGTCTAATTAAAACCAAAAATTGAATAAAAATACAAAGCCTGCTTGTATGTCATAATACACCTTTTGTTCCTTCTTGAGTATAGCAGCTTGTCTTTTTTTTTGAAGTAATTTATAATTCGAAAGGTTCTATATTCACTCATGCCCAGCCCAGCATCGATGAAGTTCCACTTCTTGGTGATCCATCTGAACTGACTGAGTTATGATCAACAAGAGTTTGGCATTCAGATAAAACTTTCTTTTATCTCTATTGCGGTTCGAAGCTAACTCGCGAAATATGATGATGGCTCGCATCTCTGCCAATATCAAAAAAGAAACTCGTCGGATTGACTTATTCTTGATACAGTAAATGCCTCAAGCATACATTTCTCAAGAACTCAAGAGATTAGGGCAATGGCTTTGTTACTGGTGACACCCCCTCAGGAAGGATTGAGCAACACCATGGGAGACACCATCGTAAATTTAGCCAGCTATTTGTTTCACCACCGGGGCAGCCCGCTGCAAAGCACAATAGGGTTAGTATTGCGTAAACTTGAAGCATCATCATAGCAGCATCACGGGAGAAGCACAAGAAGCTTCTGAACTTGATCTGGTACATATTGAGTGTTTGGCATTTTTTTCCTGGAGCCCAGTTGGTTAAAAGCTTTGATCAAGTGAAGCCAAATTAAACTTGTATTTAGGTAGATGAACTTATAACCAGGCTTCGAAGCTAGTGAAGTGAAACCTCCCTGAACGCATACATTTTTGATTGCGTGATCTGTCGAAAGAGATAGTTAAAAGGGCTCTCACCAGTTTTTGATTTTTGCTGCGAATTCACTCCTCTCAATAGCTTAATCCGTCTCCAAGCACACAAAAATCCCCGTCCAGGGGGCTACAATAAAAAATCTTTGACATGTGTATATTATTCTTGGGCCCAGAGAATTTGATTTGATTTCTCTGTCACATCGCACAAATTTGATTTGAACCCCTATTGATAAGAGTGGGCTGTAACATGGCTTGATCAACTTCCACTTCTTCAGTTCAGCTCAAGAAAACCGCGTTCTGATCTCAACCGGCAAGTCTTTTTTCTAGGAGATTGACAGGATGAAGCGAAAAAGGCACCCTTTCGAATCATCGATAGCCTGGTGCTCAATCGCGATCAAGATCAGTTCAACACATCGTTCTTGTCTCATAAATAAATATGTCTATGGGTGGGCGAAATCTGATTACAGTCTATGACGAACGTCAAAGGTTGTTCTCAGCAATCTGCACTTTCGGCACAGCCGGATCGCATTACACGGCCTCTGTTGACTACGATTGAGATTCACCCAAGCCTACGCACACAAGGAAATGGGATATTTAAGTCTACGTCAAGTACAGTTGCGTATGTAGCCACTTCCGGTCAATTGTCTACATCTTGCCCGGGTACATTCATGCCAGAAGTTTCACCCCCACTATTTTCATGAATACTTGGTAATTGAACTTTGAATCGTAGATGGAGGAGCCTATTGAAAGATAGAATTAAGCTCAGGGGGTGTAGTTGTAGTGGAAAAAAAACAGCCATGTTAATACCCTACGGGGAAGCCGGCTTGCTATATAGTTTTAAGATGGCGAGTTTCATTCCCGTATCTTATAACTTACATACTATTCCTCTTGGATACCCACTACGTCACAAAGTCATGTCTTCACCAGTTATGAGTACCGATCAAGCACGTTGCAGCAAGCCTCTCTTTTTACCCCTCAGTATGACGTAGCCCTAGAAAGCCTTGGTGTGCGAAGTTTTCATGAAAGACGATGGTATTCTATCTATTGCCTCCGGACCTGGATCTGGAAGTATACTGGACTGCGGCGAGTCTCAGATCAGAGCTTGTAGTAACCCATGAACCTAGGCTCAAGCCATGATATTTCTATGCACCGGAACGGAGGCTACATATTCGTCTTGATAAGGAAATCATGTTTGATTTTTTCATAGTGCTTACCATCTGGCATGCTGATGTACGTATGTACATTTTCGAGTTTGGACGCGATGTGAAGTGATGATTTTCATGCGGTCTTGATAAATCCATGGATAGCTTGGATCGCCAGTACTCCGCGCGCTTACGGATTTGCTTTGTCGCAGCTTGAAAGCAAGCCCCATAGTTGACTGTTCAGTTCACAGAATTCAGAGACGCGTGCTAGCCTCATTGTTCTCCAGTGGAGGAAAACCCGTGGGCGTTTTGATTTCAACGCGCAGCTCGCTAGAAACGCGTAGAAGAAGGAGATTTACGCGTCACCATGCCATGGAAAACCCCGGGCGGCTGTGCGAATGGACTTATACGAGCCGAAAGAAATAGGCGCAGCTATATTACGATTACAAAAATCTGGAGCCTTTCGAAGCGTTATCGCAAGTGTCTCCTACCGATGGACAGTCTTGCATAATTTCCTGAGGTGTCCTTTTTATTTGACAGTCACGGGATGCAAGCTTCGCCCCGGCATTCCTCGCGGATTGATTTGGAAGAGAAACTGGCCCCAATGCTGTGGTTTTTGATTTGACTTCTACCAATACGCAAACTGCTCCACTTGGACATACCCGGCTTGCTTCAGGTACCACCCTAGTCGACTAGCCATAGCACATGCCACTAAAAGATGATTCTTGGAGATTAATGGATCGGATGATTACGGTTAGTTTATAGCCATCACCGTCAAGAGATTGTATTCCTTTCCATGAGATTGTCAGCAAGACAAATATCCACCAGAACAACTCTGAAAAGTATCCAGTCCCATCTGCTCTAATCAGAGAATCTTGCTCCTTTCAAATCTTACATTCCCATCGGCTCCAATTCAGATGATCTCTGAGGCTTTCAGAAACACAAAATTCGCGCGTAGAATGTGAGATTCCACTGGGAATCTGGGCACCAGTGCCACCTCCCCAAGGCAACCTGGTAAGAACTGTTGGGTGCGCCTGTCTTCCCATTTTGACTTGTCTAGGCTTGGTCTAGTCAACCAATCGGGTTCTGAATCATCTTCAATCTAAAGTATTTATTTTTTATCGGCATAGTTCTTCACATCTAGCTTTGGTGATCCTCAAAATCCATTGGTGTCAAAGAGTCCCTTCGATCTCTTGTTGCCCTCCTTCTGTATGATCGGTGGTACTACTTCGATAGAGTGAATAATTTAAATTGAACCCCATGCGCATTGCTTCCTCCCCCCCTCCCTCATCAGAACCATTGCTTCATGCTCAGAAGTTCCATATCCCTCTACCTTATAACGAAAAGCCTGAAGTCACCCCAGCATAATCTGCACTCTACAAATTTTCCTCTTAGAACCCTCCCCGGAAGTAATTCTATAAACAGATATCCAGATCGCTAAGAAAGAACTCAAGCGTAAAACCGGTTTCCTATAGTCGACTGATAGCCAACATGTCATTTGACAACAGCCCCATCATACCAGGGAAGCGATTGAGCGAGGATGCTCAGAATGATGATCCACCGCCATTCGATCTTATTGGCATAGGATTCGGCCCTGCCAATCTATCGCTTAGCGTTCGGTTGGCTGAAGAGAACCTAGCCGACTCCAATCAAATTCTTCAACCCCGGCTTCAAGCTACGGACATTGATGGTCCTAACCATCGGACGAAAACACCTCTCAAGATTTGCTTCATTGAGTCGAATGATTGCTTCCGCTGGCATCCGGGAATGATGGTCAGTCCATGCCTCTTGAAATTTCCCTGTCCATCCTCTCACCCGCTGGCGATGCGTGGTCTCCTCCCGGCCTTTTTCATTTTCATCTCTCTTTCCTTCTCCCAAATATCAAAGAATTATACTTTTGCCCACTTCGATGGGTGTAAGCTATCAGCCTTCCTCCCATTCCAGGGTGCGTCATGTTTGGCATAAAGTCTACCTCCCCAGCTTCTCAATGCCCACGTAGACTGGCTTGGCATCATATCAAGCCAATGTCACTCAGCGTCTTAACTTCAATGTCATGGACGAGCGGACCTATGACTTTGAGATCGCCGGCTCATAATAGGCGGGAACAGACGGGAATGATTTTGTTTTTAATCTGCCCCCCCCCCCATCTGCATACATCTCTCATCTGAGTAGGGTGCCATACATGAACTAAAACCGTTTTTGTGAATATACACGTCAACAAATTTATAATCCATACAACCCGACTTCCGGTTCCCTGTATCCAGATCCCAGATTCTGGGTCGAGCTGTATGGGAATCTGAGGAAACGGCAGCGATCAATTGGTTATGTATGGCATAAGAAATGTCAGATTGATGCCGGGAACTACATATTAATCGTCCCGCGTCATCCGATGTCATACCCGAGCTGGAACAAGCCTGTGATTCGTTTCTTGTCACTTTGTATCATTATTTTTTGTAGCCGTCCTTACCTAGATTACCTCCGCCCCATCGAAATTCAACTGTTTCAAGAGTTTTGGTTCTAACGCCTCGGATGTTAATTGTTTCTTGTCCTCACCCACGTCTAGATTGATGGAAGTCGGATGCAAATTTCGTAGGTGTTGTTCTTGCATGTCACTATAACTTGCTCATAGCGCATCCAGACAACTTTACACAAAAGGGCGCTTCTAGCCGTCAGATGAGTAAATCACAACCGTAAAGTTTGTCTGTCCACATTACCGCGTGGTGTATGGATGTATGCCCTCAAAACTCAGCCTACGATTTGTAACCCAAAATCACATCTGGATTTCCTCCTCCCAATGTCAATCCGAAGCCAGACATTCCTCTTCTTAATCTTGAACTCCAATGTTGACCATCAACATAATATTCAATTTGCCTTTCTGTCCCATTTAGATTTCTCAAAGATCTGGTGACTCTTCGTAACCCATGTTCGCCGTTCAGTTTCCTGAATTATCTACACTGCCAGGAAAGACTTGTCGATTTCATCAACCGCGCGACCTTCACTCCGACTCGCCTTGAATTTGCTGATTATTTAGCTTGGGTGGCACGCCATGTGGTTTCCTCCTCGCCACCGTCGGTTTCTAGATTAGGGACCGAGATGAGCGGAAAAAGCATGCCGAACTCTATCAATTTATGCTATGATGAACGCGTCGTTGCCGTTGAGGGGGTCAGAGGGGCGACGGGTGATATTGACTTCCTTCGAGTGTCGTCAACTAAGTCTTCAAATTTTTCCATTCAACAATATCTGTGCCGGAATCTGGTAATCTCAGTTGGTGGAACTCCCCGAGTACCCAGGCCTTTCCAAGATATTGGGTATCAATCCCCCCATAAGTCGTGCCACGTGCTCCATACCTCCACATTCCTACAGCACATTGACCATATCCTCAGCAACCTTATCCGGTCAGCTTCCGCTTATCCTAACCAACGCGAGGCGCGTCCCAATTCACGCGGGACGCGACAGCCGATATACAATCTCGCGCTCGATAGATCGAATTCTCCGAGTAGCATAAACTCAGCAACTTCCTCAGATGGCTTGACATCATGCTCTTCGCCCGCTGAGTTACCCCACAGAGACCATTCTCATCCAGAGGAACCAAGCGAAATCAAAATCGCGGTGATTGGCGCAGGTCAGAGTGCAGCTGAAACACTTCTTGAGACTTACAATCGACTCAAGCCTCTGATCACTTCTCTCAACGGCTTTGGTACTTCTGGTGAGGTTGACCTAATCATAAAGCAGGGTCACTTGCGACCCTCGGATGACTCTCCATTTTCAAACGAAGTGTTCAATCCTCAGTCGACCGATTTTTTTTATCACCTGAACGACGAAGAACTTGGGCCAAGATTGAGTTCTCAGCCCCCAACCCAGAGTGGCAGGAAATTGAAGGACTTTCTCTTGAAGGAGGCAGCCGCAACTAACTACGCAGTGGTTAATCCCGAAACTCTCTCCACTGTATGTATATTTTCTCCTTTCACAATTTTACTTGTCTGCCTGGCCAATCAGTGAGCTAACGATATATTTTTGGTTGATCATTGCATGCTGGCAAAAAAAGCTTTATGAGACGCTGTACTCACAAAAAGTCGAGCAGGGAATGGATAAGAGTCAGTTTGGAGACCGGAAAAAGTTGAACGATGTGAAAATTAACATCATGAACTACACTGAGGTCATCACTGCGGAAGCAAACTCTAGCCGAGACGGATCCGTTGACATGGTTCTGGAAAATCTTTTGACACGCACAACGACCAGAGCACGTTATCACGCTGTAATCCTTGGAACTGGTTACTCCCGACAAAGTTGGAAGGATATGTTATTCGGGAAACCTACCGAGTGCACTGAGCCGGGTGTTAACCTTGGAACTCTTTGGCCCAACTTATCGTTTGATACATTACACGGTTTTCACCCCTCATCAGAGCCTTCGACTGATGATGGTCTAACGAATTCGGACATCACATCGTCTGGATTATCCGACGGAAACGACCGGGAGTCTTGCCCATCTGAGCCCTCGCTCGAGACTCCGATAGATTTAAAAATCGCCAGGAATTATCGACTGCTACTTCCTGAAACCTTTGTTGAACCAGATCCCTCTCCATCTAACTCTGCAGAAGACAAAAACATTAGAGTTCGAAAATTCCGACCTACTGTTTGGCTTCAAGGATGTAACGAAGGAACTCATGGAATCAGTGACAGTTTGCTAAGGTAAATATTGCTTCTTTCAACATTTGACGTTATCGTCACCTGCGTCTCTGTAGCAAGATCACTGGTACTGATCTTGATTTTTTCCCCTTCATTTCAGTGTTTTATCAGTCCGATCGGGTGAGATCTTCGACGGGATCAAAGAGGAAGGATGGTTCGGTAATTTGTCGAAAATCGCGGACGGGCAAGAAGGGTCTTGAGAGGGCTCCACTTTGGCAATAAAATCTAGCTTTCAGTAAGGGTGTTTACCAGATTTCGTTTTATTTGTATACTGAAGACGTTCATCTGACTACACAGCTGCAACTGCGGAGCCTTTTTAAACACCAAGGAAATAAACGAAACGAAATGTCTCAGAGGGAACAGATGAATGAAAATGAATGAATGAAAAAAGAGAAACAAGAAAAAGAAAAATTAGTGCCTACGTATTTCTCGAATGTCAACATGATGCGGTTTTTATTTTATTTTACAAATCAGTCTGAATTGATCAAACGAAAATCAACAATTTAGTGGTACTTTTGTTTCTAGCGAGTCGCCAATCAGTCAGCAACCTCAGGGTTTCCATAATGCATCTACTCATTTAGTATTAACCTGTCAATTCAGAAGCTCTATAATCATCAATTGAAAAAAAACGGATACATCACTCCCAATAATGGTTTTTATCCTGCCCTCATTGCGTAGAGCAGTTTGTTTTGTACTTTTTTGTTTGAACTTTTTCACCGGAAGTTTGGATGGATGTGCCACACCAGATGAGTGTCGCATCATACCTGCTTATCACGAGAAATTTTTCGCACGCATTTCGGTTTCCAGGCTTACTTTTGAATGAACAATATACATATATGGGTGAAGTAGATCTCAAGAATCTGGGGTCACACCCTGAAGGAAACGGGCACAAGTAATTGTCAAGGTCAAAGAAGATGGGACTTGAATTTGAGCTATGATGTTTTTTCCCTATTACAAAGAAATGGATACAAATTCTTGTACACAAACAAGGCTGCAAGCGAAATGAGAGAGAAAGAAGTGAGTTTAGGCGTAGAATAAAGAAAAACAGTAGTAGAAGGATCATGTCAGACGTCAAGAAATTTTATCATTGGCCAGATTAAGTAGGCAACTCTTGTAGTGATAAAAGTAAATGAATTGAGAAAGAGAGAGGAGTTATGCAACCAAGAAAGAAATATAGAGTGAATCGAAATAGGGATGCAAAAAGGGAATTAGGTCTTATGAGAAGGTTGAGAGCCGGAAGTCAAGTTCTGAGTTCCGAGGCAAACGTCCGAGGAGAAGAACGAGTATGGCGGCGCCGATAGTTAACGACATAGTCGATTCGGAGTACCAAATGACAATCTCCAGGAGAAGTTCCGCGCCTGAATTATGACTTGTGACGCCGGAAAGATGGCTTCCACGAGTTTCCAGGCTTGGTGGCCACGGTAGATGCGATGAGTGCCTTCTCCGATACACCATCCTGTTCTTGCAATCCTTCGATGTCATCCGGAGTGGCCAAGGGGCTGGCACCATTGACAAGAAAGCTGTACATCGATGAACCTGCGGAGGACAAGGGCGATAGTAAAAGGCGGTTATACCAATTGCTATTGCTCTTGGATGATTCAGTTCCGTTGTTGCATAGGCCAACGTTGATGGTCAAATGGGGTTTCTGCCTGGAATTGTTCCCTGAACTCGCGCGTGGGCAATCACTTTCATCCTGGCTATTTTCATCGTCACTTTGGGTGTGGTTTAGATATACACCAACCCCTCCTAAATACGTCTTTCGAACGGGCGCTTGTGGATTGTCCTCTTCCTGCAGCTCGGAGGCGATCGGGTTTAACTGACTATGTGCTCTCGACCTGGAGGGATATAGCGTACCGATCGAGGTGACCGACGCGGAGGATCTGATCGATGACGAAGATCTGCCGGCGGCACTCATGTATTGAGGGTATGGGGACGTATTGGAACTCTTTCGTCGGGCTGAAATTTCGGGCGGAGCATCCGAGAGCCGCTGTTTTTGACGAATTAACAATGCAGGGGTATGAGGATCGGGAGTACGAGAGCGGTGGCGGGTTGATCGGGGTGCGCTCAAATGGGCTAGCGATGCGGAGGATCCAAATCCTGGGGTTTGACCACTTGCGATCACGTTACGAGTGATTTCATGCGAAAGCTGATGGCTTGGACCTGGTCGATAACTCGTAGAGCCAAAGTCGGATTTGCTTCTTTTCCGACTCATGGAGGCTGGAATAGTAGAAGACGTTGTGGTCCGGCTACGTTTCAGTCCATTTGAATTTAATGATGCAGGGGCATGAGAAGCTGAGAGGTTGTTAAGCCGCGACGACGATGATGATAGAAGACTATTTGCTCTGGACAGGTGGTTGGGCAAAGGGCCGGAGGGATAAGCAATTGAGGGCTCTGTGAGCGGTTTCAAGGTCGTGGAGACGAATTGGACCGCCGACGAGAACGAGTGAAGGGCAACTTCAGGTAATGGAGGAAACGCGACCCAATTAGTCTCAGCTCTGGGGGGATTAGGCTTGTGACTGGTGTGGTTAGTTGCCGAGTAAGGCGCAGCTGAGTGGGTGGGCACGCTTGACGGCTTCGGTGTAGGATAAGGATGCCTTGTGTGGTGATTGTTGTAGACCATCTCCACCTGTTTTGAGAAAATTGGGTTGAAAGGACTGCTTCGAGACGGTATGAGAGGTGATGATGGGCTGACAATCAAGTTTGATGGCGAAGAGAGAAAAGATCGAAAGGATTAATTTGACAAATTGGCGGAGTGGATGGAGCTAAGATGAGACGACTGGGCTCGCCAGGTCACAAAGTGAGGGAGAAGTTGAAAATAATCAGTTGGGGTCACAAGATTCAGAAGGAACTGGGGAAATGAAGTGTGTGACCTACGGGAACTCAGTTGGTACCTCGGAGAAGAGGTAGAAAAGTGATGCGGAGTGGGCTGGGGTGTGGGATTGAAATCCCAGCCTTTTCTGTAGAGAGGCTTTCTAGGGGGGGATGGAGGGGATGGCTGGCATCCGGAAGGGATACAGCGCGAAACACGAAATGCTAAATTTATACGAGGACTACAGTTATCTGAATGAAGGCTAGTGGTTTGGTGGGCAGGTAAGGACGTGCGTTCGGCGCCGAAGTGCTTCTTTGGCGGCAGCTATATCAATCGATTGGCCTGAAGTAGGTACGTTGTGCTTATAGAAAGGCCGGTGGACGCGTGATGGACCGTTCATGGGCCTAATGGTCTGTATCACAAGAGGTCGTTTCAATTGATCATGAACTGGTGGATACCGCATTATCGCCGGAGACTTACCTGATTGGACAATCGGCTTGATGTCTACAACTCATCTTGGAGGGCGGCGTAGAATAGATGAGGCCAAGAGCAAGCGAACAATTCATGGTTTCCCTCAAGTGCAGCACTGTATTGCATTACAAAGTCTGATTTTGCGCATCGAAAACTCATCTGAAATGTATTTGTTTGTTGATGTATGGGCACACATAGAGTTACAATACTTACACCCCGGCCGCAAATCGTGGCGAGGGAAGGCTAGCAGTTCATTTATGCACCATCGCGGCATCGCCTGCTTTCCTCTCCTTGCTCGAATCTACGCGAGGCCATCTGGTTTGAAGAGACCTGTGTGACCGGTAGACATTTTAGCGGGGAAAGATTGAGGTTTCCTCAGGCTAGGTGACGTGAAGGAAACTCTTTCTGAGTCTCCATTCATACTCCAAACCCCATTCAGCAGAGCTCCCTGATGACAGCAAAGGGGTCACTGTTTTGTCAGTGGAGTCTTGCCACAGTAGCTTATGAGTCTCAGCATCTTTCACTCAATGTCACCTGCCTCCCATTGACCTCATATCTTTCCTGGTACTTGCTGCGCGGCCATGACACTTTACATAGTCTAGACATCCGATTTGTGGTGTTGACGAGGTGTTCAAAGTTATCATATAGTCAACCCACGCGGGAGGGTGGAGATTCGCTACCCTTTCAGTGTATGCTTCTTGGGGGGCACAGAGGAAAGCTTGCCAGCGTGCTCTGAATGCTAGAAAGCTGCAGATGGATCCTGAGGGGGAGAGACATGATCATATATGTATCTGACGGACGTTGATGCGGGAGCTGGATGAGCTGAGGTTGAGGCCTCAGAGGCTACCCTTTTTCGGGAGGGTCTTCAATTGTATACAGGATGGTGGTTCTGTGAGTGCGAGAACAGGGAGTAGTTCTCAAGAGGAAGATAAATGATAAAAATACACATGATAGACACGATAAGACAGCATAAGGCAGAAGGGCCAGAAAGACAGGGAACGACAGTATGGACTGCGATGGATTCCAAGAGTTCAGCGAATGGCTATCCAGGGAGAAGCACGATAAATACTACCTCGCAGATGGTGCGGAGGATGGCCGGAGTCGGTCCCGAGCACTATGTAAATACGCGGTGGGGTTACAAGAGGGGACTTGGGGCAAGACAGCATCGCCTGAGGCCCAGAAATGGGCGTATCAATGTTATCAATGGTCAAGTTGCCAACTTCATCTTGCACCACGAATGAACCAGTTTTCGGAATTGGCGATCTGTGTGCAGAAGTTGATCATATCAAAAAAACTTTTCCCTCTATGTCATTCACCTTGCAGATCTTACTTTTGGTCGCATGTGATGAGTTGGGGAAAAAGGTTCACAAGTCTACCCCTATACCCCTAGAGTTAACCAAGACAAGAAGCCAAGCATCTTTTTTACTTTTTCTTGAACTTTGGAGCTTCTCTGTAAGAATCTTGTTGCGCACTGTGGAAGTGTTGATGGCTACCAACAACCTCACAATCCTTCATTGTCACCTTCGTGTGCAAAACGTGGAATTCATGGTTGCTTATGGCTGAGGAGCGAAATGCTGGTGCTCGTTGTATCGCGGCTGACATTGCTAGGCGCCATGCATGAGACGAGAAAGGAAAAGCACCGAACCAGTTCCTAGTTGCTGTTGGGAACGGGAAAAAGGGAACAGTGCGCACTGACCGCTCGGCTACCGAGTCGGCACTTAACTGAATAACACTGCAGTTCTTCAACAGTTGCAGCCTTGTCATCATGAGAACCATCTACGAATGGCATCCTTAAAATAAATCCAGCTTCCGGTAATTCTTCTATCAGGTCTTGCTACGCTGCAAAACATCGAGAGGAACGACCGGCCGGAGGAACTATCATCCCAAAAACAAACGTTGTCTTAGCACACCATTACGTTGTCTCTACGCCATATATACTCACGGCAGCTGGAGGTGATCGACCCGACGGCTCATGTGCAAGCAGGCTTAGCGTTTGCTTGATGTCTACTGCTACCCATGTGTTTTTTCGTCACGGCTTGGATGTATGTAAGCCCTTGCTTCCCGTATCAGCTGCTGGTCGCCATGCCGAGGTTCCCAGGCCAAATTCCTCGCAGGTTTCTTTCTACAAATTTAAATACATGCATATGAGATCTGCTACGTTCTCGGTGATCAGGTAGGATCAGGTCTATATATGCGATTGCTTCCGTAGATTTCGTAGTAATAAAGCTGCTGTTATATTCATCCTCCCAATTCCAACTAGTTTGATATCGAGCACTCCATTTGGCATCTTCACTGAGGCAGACTAGAGAACTATTACCCTTGAAAACTTGGCAGTTATCACCATGTCCTACAATCAAAATTATCAATCCCCACCACCTCCAGGCTATCAGCAGAACTACGGTCCACCGGCTGGCAATCCAGGAGGACCACCCCCGGCACAAGGGTACCCAAACAATCAATACGGCTCTAGTAACCACCAAACCGGACCGCCTCACGGAGCGGGTGGATGGAGCGCACCGGCACCCGGCCCACCCCCGAGCGGCGAACCGCCCCTGCCCAATGGATGGTGAGCTTCGTCAAGGGCCATGGCGATGAAATATGGGTGCCCGAGTCTTAAGAGAGATCAGCTGATTCACAATTGGCTTACCCCTTTGAACCCAACAGGACCAAAGAATGGAATGCCCAATATAATGCCTGGTTTTATGTAAACACATTAGTCCAGCCTCCTCAGTCACAGTGGACCCCTCCGAATCCCACCCCGCCAGGACCACCACCCGGTTCTCAATACGCACCTCCCCCAGGTCCCCCTCCTTCCGGGACACCTATGCCGGTGGCAGCTCCGCCGCCCGTCAATGACCAGAAGATCGCTGAAAGAGATGGTACGATTAGACTGCTTTCAGTAACTATCGCCAATTAATACAACCTAACACTTCATCCCGTCGCTAGGCCCGAATGCTTCATCTGGGCCACCCGGACCCCCAAACAACAACTATGGTGCAGCTGTAGCCCCTACTCCAACTGGGAGCTGGGGTGCCCCACCGAGCAATTATGCCCCCCCTCAAGGAACCCCTGCACCAGGCGGTAATCCCGCCTTAGGCGGGCAGAACCCCACCGAAAAGAATCGTGGGTTGCTTCAACTGGATCGTCCAATCAATTCGGATCGGTATACTGTGTTTCGTGAAATGTGCTAATGAAAACTCTGCGCTATCGAACCCATCTGCAGGTAACAACTGGCCCCCCCAGACCAACAGTTATGGCGCCCCACCAGGCCCACCTCAATCGAATAACTATGGCCCACCACCCAACAATTATGGCGCCCCACCGGGCCCACCTCAATCGAACAACTATGGCCCTCCGCCCAACAATTATTCCGCCCCACCAAATGGCTATGGCGCAACGCCAGCTCCTGGAGGTTTCGGCCCCCCAGGAGGGAGCAATGCCCCTGCTGGTGGCTATCCTACTCAACCTCAGCGAGGTCCATCGGCGAATCCTATGCAGCCCGCTGGAAATGCGCAACCCGAAAGTGCGGCAAAAAAGAAGGGTATGCTCGGAGCGGGCCTTGGTGTTTTAGGCGGCTTAGGTGAGTCACGCAGAATTTCTCCGGTGTCTTGAATGAAGGTTTTAATACAGAAGTCTTGTACTTTTTGGGAATGTAGCATTGGGGGCATTCGCGAATCACGAATGGCACCAACATGAGCGACACGAGGAAGAAAGGCAAGAAGAGGCCTACGAAGCTGGAATTCATGATGGTCTGTTTGTGGCTTCGCCTTTCGCCGAATTCACC
>LUKR01000227.1:9523-24460 GCA_019395275.1 Puccinia brachypodii | reverse complement strand
GGTTCTCAGGAATTTGAATATCAAGCAAGGGTTATGCAACAGCACGCATTTAATTGTGACCAGGTTGACTAGCCAAACAATTGGGGCAAATTTTTTAACAGGGTCCCGGAAGGGGGAAGAGGTCACATTACCTCAAATTATATTACGGCACAAGGGGGAGCCAAAAGCAAAAGTTTCTTTCTATAGGCATCAATTTCCGATTGTAGCGTGTTTTGCTATGACTATAGATAAAAGTCAAGGACAGGCGTTAGGGAGCGTCGTCATCATGTTGAAGTCACAAGTATTTGCTCACAGGCAACTTTAAATAGCTTTGTCACAAGTTACAGACCCAGAGAACTTAGCAGTCATTCAATTGGGCTCAAGTAAAAATATCACAAATGTTGCAGAAAAGGGGTTGCTGTGTTAAATCAAAGATCAGAAAAATTAATCATTTGTGTCTTCTTTAATATGTGTTCCTGATGATAACCAGGTAGCAATTTCAATGAGAAATAATCTAGGGTAGCATTTATTTTAGGGCTGAAAATATGAGATAATATTAATTGTGAGGTTTGAGTGGTTTTGTGAAGGCCAATGTTTACACAAATCAATTTGAAGGAAAATTCCACAGGTTCATTCATACCTGTTGGTTTTCTGGCTAAATTAAAAGGAAAAAATGGGGGGCGCTTTCCATTTAGGAAGGGGGAGGGAGTAAATATATTTTTGGGGTTGATGTTTACCATAGTGGGCGCAGGGCAGCAAAGCCGCCCCTAAACCCTAGTATGGTTTAAAGCAATCAGCAAGATCATGGTATAACACCATGTCCAGCTGGTTGGAAAATAAAGGATTTCAGATAAGTGAAGCAGACCCATGTCTATTCACTAAAAATGGTACTGATAATGTATTGAGATGGGGGGTTTATTTTAGGATAATTTTGGTTGATTCATTTATTGTTGATGATAGATGAGAATAAATATGTAAGGGATAAGAATAGATAGTGATAGTGGTGTTGATTGTTGTTGTTTGAGAATGATGTGAGTGGATAATGTGAGTGGGTGAATGTATGAATGAATGGATAAGGGATACAAGATGGGGAAAAAGGCCCTGGTATTTATAGTAAAGAAATGCTGAGGGAAATTTGTCCTGTGGACATTCTAAAAGGAGAAAGCTACACAGAGCTTTCCAGCTTTGTGGAGAGAAAAGTATTAATACTTTTCTTCATGAATGTTGTTGTATATTTCTGTTGACTTTAACACTTAAACTTCTTAGCCTGAATGCCCCACTCCTCTGGTGCATTCTTATTCTGATTGGTGCAGCACTCTGCCCTGTGCTCAGCTGCTGCCACAGCATATTGCTCAGCAGTTGACTCAACATAGTGGTCAGCAGTCATGGCCACATTGGACACTTTCCCTTCTACAGGGATTACACCTTCAACAATACAAAGGTCACTTACTTGCAATATTATAACTATTATTTCCCCCTCAAATTACTGCCAACCAATCCCAAAGGATTTCTCACAACATTTATTTATCCCAAAAACAGCTGTATAGTATTGTATAGTATTTTAAAGTCTTGCAAAAGCAATATTTTTGCAACAACAATAACCAGTAGGGCCATTTTTTTTCTAACTATACTATACTTGGTATGGGGTAAATATTTTAAATTATAGTATTGTCCCACAGTTTTTACCTTCTCATTTTTATCACAATAGCCATCTCAAATCACCTTTATGCATCACATCAAATGATGCTTTACCTATCAATTTATCCATCAATAATCTGCTGATGCCATATTTAACCTACTTGTTTAATGCCCTAGTACATCATCCATTGTCAGTTACAATTATTTTCCCATTATTAGTTATAGTGCCCTCTTTCCATATGCTTGTTTTATACTTGCATATGCTTCTATCTAGTTTTATTTATTTATATAGCCCCTTGTTGAATTACTGTCTGAACTAATTGCTCTGTCAGGCTGGCCCAAGAACTTGTCAGACGGGCTTGTACTCCAATTAGTAGTCCAATGATATTTCAGACAACAGTGCAACTATTACACTAATAGATCCCTTAATAAATTAGTTTAGTTGATAGCTGCTACATCCCCAGTCCATTAGCTTTAGCTGTAATAGAAACCCACTAACTTGTGCTAACACTAAATTCCAGCTAATTAGCTACTAGCTACAGCTAATTAGGGGTCCGCTACAGCCAAAATTACACTTTTGTTCCAAATTTTGATTAGCTGTAATTGTAATTCATTTGCGGCTAAATTACATTGTAATTTAGCGGCACCAAAAATTACGAAATTACAGCTAAACTAAATGGGACAACACTAAGTGTAATTTGATAGTTACACTGTTGGTTCTGACATGATCCCTCTTTCTCCAGGCTCAGGATAAGTGAGTCTTAACTCTACAAGTTCTACAGCTGAAGATAATTTACTGCTGATAACTCTACAATGGAAACACTCTAACAAAATAATAGTCTACTCTAATAATCCACAAATGACTGTGATAATGATAATAATGGTATTATGATAGAATGAATGAAGAATCCCCCTCCTCTCCTCACTGCCTACCCACTCCGCTTCCCAAGTCAAAAACTATGTACCACCTGCTTTTTTACATCATTCTGGACCATACGGTTGGTGGCAATCGGTGCAATATTTACCTAGGCATTTCATTCCTCCCAGAAAGCAGTCCCCCTCAAGAAATGCCCCGCATCTGATCAATCACTCCACATTCATCTCTTCAGTTCCGGATTTTGGCCTCTGCAACAATGATGAAGTCATCCATTTTTACTTTCCACAACTAATGTCGGGTCTTTTAAGTGTCTGCATGAATTTCATTCAAGTTCGATTTATTGTCAGTGAGTAACGAAGCAATCAATTCTTTCCAGTTAAGAGTTGATCGTCACGGATTTCAAGACACGAGGGCATATGGTTGCCGCAATGCATGCACACTAAGGGTTTCTTTTTCTTCCAACATGTTGAACATTTTAAATCTTTCGAATCTTTCTCTTACAAAACCAACCCATAGAATTGTTTTCAAGGATTTGAAAAAAGGTTAGGTAGTATATCTTCGTATATAGAAACAGGCCCAAAGATCATGAGAGGAAATATTAAGAATTTTGAAACAAAGAGATACACTCAAGGGGTGAAAATGGGTGAAAAGAAGCGGGAATAGCTTGGATATTATAAACTACCTTAACTCCTCCATGATATCACTTGGCTCGAATGCAAATGGCTCAAATAAAGTCTCAAGTCTAGGTATTGTGAAGGGTGCAATGAAATCCGGCGCCACTTTTAAATTTTGATCTTCGGAATCTTCAGGCCGATTGAATAATGGTAAGCTAGTCGATGCTAGAAAGACCCATCAAAATCGACAATAGATGTAAGCATCCGTTTTTTTCGGTGTGTGTGACATGATGCAACTTGGAATCTGATGGGTCATCATAATCATTCAAGTGATTGCTCACACTTCGTCGAAATTGAAAGTGTTCCCAAAGAGCTTGGTTTCGGGCTTTGCTCTTCGGCTTCCTGTATAGGTACCTCGCGATCAGAGGAGGGCGGGGAGCGTGAGAATCTTCTGCGGATAGATTGAGTGAATGACCATAGTTGGACCTGATTAGCCGAAGGCGACGAGGTCTGCGATGCATTTCCTTCCTGTGCAGAACTTCGGCAAAGCTGGTTTGAAAGACTGGATTTACTGGAATGGTGATTTCCCGCTCGATTCAGTTTTTTCTTGGAGTTCCTCTTGGACGCTGCGTCTCTCGGCCGTATTTGCCTGACGGACCCAAAGAATCGGGCGACGGCTTTCATCCAAGTGCGTCTTTTGTGCTTGATGCACTCGACTAATGGGGGTTTAGAAGTGTCTTTGACACCCAACTTTCTCTTATCTGAGGCCAGGTTCTCTTTCAAAATCTTTTCAGGCGTACATCCGACTTTCCAGATGATATTTCAATCATGATTCGATACCAATCAACTTCCAGGATCCATAGAATTGGATATCATCACGACTTCGTTCACTTACCAGGGTATGACGATAACCTGGAGGGCTGTATCTGCGCCTCGCCTTCATTACGGCTAAGGTCCCATGCCGTTGGGCTACTTTCGACATGGAAAACGGGAAAAATAATATCAGTCAGCGTTGGACTAAATGTGCAAGCATGTGGACTGAGAGACTGAGACTTGCGATTTCGGATGTGACTGAAATACTTACTGGCAAAGGGTGAGATCTTCGCAAGAATTCCAATCATCTTGTTCCCACATGGCCGAAGGCCAATTAAGCAAACTGCAGTATCGGTGCAAGTCGAGAAGAATCAAGGGCTGGTTATGATTCTACCCAAAATGCGTGGATGCTAGATCGGCGCAACAGACTGGGCGGCAGGTGGATTTGCTGATGAATTGATCAAGCAGGGAGGCTATCTGCTCTCAAGGAGATAATGGATATTGTGTAAGAATTCAGCTATCCGGTGTCTGCACTTTATGAAAATGCAGACTTGGGATGCCGGTTGAGGATAAGTGGACTGGAGCAATGGCGAGAATGTTTTTGAGGCGAGCTGGTCGACCAGGGCCTCGGAACCAGTCGATAGCTCGGTCACTCGAATCCTCAAGATTCAGCTTCGAGACTGTTTCCGAAGGATTCTGAGCTGTCTCGTCGAGCTTAGAACGCACCCTTAGACAAACGATAGACACGCGCAGAACAGACATGGAAGTTGGAATCCAACTCAAAATAGCTCAGCATGGTGTGTTGCAAGTGTGAGGCTTTCCTGCCTGGAATTCAGCGCATCATCAACCTGAAACCCGTCCGATCACATGTGGAGTTAAGCCAGTGTATCTTTAGCGTCTATCCATCCTTTCTTTGTCGCCTTTGAACACGAAACTGTGCAGTTCCGCTCTGTGACTCGGGGCGAGAGACCCCAAATCCTCCGTTCCTTGATTGTTCGCCATCGTCACCAACTGGAACCCCTCTGAGGGTGTGCAGCGTGCTTTTACATTTTTAGGTAGATCACGAAGGTCCGATCTAAAATAAAACCAGACCTCAGGGGGGGTAGATGTTGAAAAGGTCGAGTGGCAAAAGGCCGTGTAGTTGATGACTAGCTGGAGCTCACTTGCTTCACGCTATTTGCTTCAACGACGCCAACGGCTAAGGACTCGAAGCGTTGGTCGATGTCTTCTGGTGAAGCTTCTGCCTGGTTTGAATCGGTTCTAAATACTCGGCTACAATGGAGTCGCTTGAGAATTATGATTGGTCTTTCTGTGCCCCCGTCACAAAGGGATCTCATTGCCATACATTGCATTACAAGTCAGAAACTGTGTAGAGTAACGCTTTTGGGTTTTCGCCATGAACATATGTGAGTTTGATCTGTACCAGCAAGATGCGCATCGAAAGTGGGAGAGGAAAGAAAGGGGGGAGCGGAAGGTAAACAGAGGGGGAGTAGTCAAGGAAAAGCAGAAGAGGAGTGAAGGCAAACGAGCAGACTTTCGTCAAGTCTCTGTGCTTGACTGGAAGCTTGAAATCGTGCAGATTTGATTCTTTGCAACCTCCTGGTCTCCCATCTCCTACGGGCTGATGGCTTTCCCATCTATCGGTGTCAGGTCTGAAGCTATTCGACTCCCAACGTACAGCATTCTCTGAATCTTAGAAGGGTGAGTACTCAAAGCTAGACCAGCGCATCATACTCATGGGCTCATACCATGCTTCTTTCAGCTAAGTCGAGGAAATCAAATTCGTAACCGACAAGATGGGTTTCCTTTTCAACTGTCATCGTTGGTTGCTGTACATACCAGGTGAGCCGATCAGAAAAAACTTGTAAAACTTAGCTTCTTTGCTCTCATGACCTGCTGATAGAGGTTGGAATTTCGTCCGCTTCTTGGACTACAGCGGCATACGTGGTCTTTATCCTCTGTCTCGGAATACCATACATTCAAAGAGGGTGCGTTTGTCAACTCAGCAAACTAAACGCTTGACGACGCCAGTGCCTCAACTCGAATCTCCCAATCTGCTCCTCTCGATCTCCAACAGCGCAATATACCTTCATTGGGTTCGTGTCCCGGTCCATGTGAGTATTGTGTCATCGCTCGTCTTCCGATTTCTTCTTTTTCCTGACGTCTTGAACTTATTCGCGTTCTGCCCCCACAGGCAAACTTCGATGCTCCCGAATTTTATGGTATAGCACCCGGCCAAGTTCGAAACTTTCAACTTACCACACCCGATGGAGCCAAGATCGGTACCTACTGAAGACACCATCACAGTTTTCATTGCTTTCCACCTGGTCAAATTACACTAATTCTAATCGGGCATTTTTCTTGAACAATTCTTAGGCGTCTGGCATGCTCTGCCTGAGGCTGTTTATGTCCAGCATTTCCATCAATCCGAAGAATTTTCTGGTTCGTTATTACAATCTCACAAAGGGCCAATTCCTTTGTCGGTCTTCGAAAACGCCTTGAGGTACTTGCAAGATTCAAAAACTGCTGCCTTTCGAGTTACTTGTCTTATCGCCTTCTCCTTTTATCAGGTCTCATAAAACGGTTCTCTACTCGCATGGAAACGCTGCCTCACGAGCCCAGGGCTCTCGGACCGCCCTCCTACGTTCTTCTTCAGGATCAACTTATGGTGCTTGTGATGAAGGCTTAAACTTTGTGATCTACGACTATCGGTTGGCCTTGAACTTTTTTTCCCAAAAACTGAATGATTAAAACAGGCTGAGAACTAATCAACTTGACTGCTTCTATGCTTTGGAAACAGCGGCTTTGCCGATTCGTCGCCTTCAAGCACGTTCCATCCGTCTGAAGAGGGTTTGATAAAGGATGCGCGGACCGTATGGGATTACATTGTGGGCTCAGGGGCGGATCCTAGAAACATAAGTATTATCGGTCAGAGTCTTGGGACTGGTGTCTCTGCCGCGCTTGCTCATCGCTTGATTACCGAGGGGAACGTCACGCCGAACTTATTATGTCTGATTGCACCGTTTACAAGCATTCCGGAACTATTGAGTTAGCAGCCCACAACGATAACTGACTTGAATCATCTGTTGGGATTCATGGAAAAGAAAACTAATGCCCTCACTAATTGATACTCTCGAAGAAACTTATTCTCTGTTCAAGTTCATCCCCATTTTGCAACCACTCTCCATTTTCCCGAAAATGCAATGTATGTCTCGGAAACTTGCTATCCATTTGATGCAGTTCTATTATGGTTCCGCTAACATGCTGCTAACACTGTTTGCATATGTTCGAAATCAGCTTGGCTCTTGGATACATTTCTGACTACTCACTTCAATACCAAGTCCTTGATTGCGTCCATCAATACAAATATTATGTTAATCCATGCACAAGTGAGTCACTCCAGTTGTAAAGGTACTGGCACCCACAAGACTGAGGGCAAAACTCCGAGATTGCAGAGCAAACGACGAGTGTGATGCTAACTCCAATCCGCTTTTGACTTAATTAGGATGACATTGATGTGCATCCATCTCACTCAAAATTGCTGTTCGAACACATTCACGAGCATCACTCGGCCAATGTGACCGGAAGCGATAAGAACGATCTTCCGATCCTTCTCCCTTCAAGCCACACGCAGTCTCATCTCTCTCCTCTGCCGATCCAAACATCATCCGAAGATCGTTTCAAGCCCGTGATCACGACTAACGAAATACCTAACTACGGAACAGTTCACCAGTTTAGCCGACTTCATGGTCGTAGCCAAGTTATTTTTCTCGACGCTCAGCGTGGTGGTCACAATCGAGTGGGGTATTCGGGTACAGCCCTCCGCGCCATGGCTGAAATGATTTGCAAACCCTCATCTTAGATCAGCATAAGTGATCGATCCACCGCGCCAGCCGGGTATGTAGAGGATTATTTTTGCTGGCTTATGATGAATGGGAATAAACAAATTTATTGCGTCTGATGATTATGTTGGCATCCTCATTGAACGAAACCAAAGTAGAGTTAAGCTTCTCATTCAAGTGAGGACGTGCATAAAATAACTTGGCCAGCTCTTTAATCTACCATAGAAAAGCAGCCCTGATGAGCAACACAACAACAATCTCTCAAACCGCAATGTCAAGAACCTTGGGTATGTGTGATGATATATGATGCCGAAGAGTAGAGCAATCGCATGTCTGGCAATATTAATATTCAGCGTGTTTTGGCTTAATTAACTGTAAAGCTTCAGTGCATAGAAACTGTGCAATTCTCATTGTAGAATGGAGGCCATTGATTGAGCTATGTCGTCAGCCTGCATTATTTCTTTTGCTACCTTGACCTACCAAAGCTTTGTCTTGAATACTCTGCAAACTCTGTTGGAAAATGCAAGCATTCAGGCAGCCCCCCGCCCCCAGCGGAGGAGCAACTTAACTGGCAAATCTCTCTAATTATGTAAAACCTCTTCAACCTATCAATAAATAGAGTAATGATTCATTTTGGTATCATTTCATCGGAAAGGAACACATTTGAAGTTCTTCATTTTGAAACCTTGTATTTGCACGTTTTTTTAACAACTAAATTCTTATTTACTTGATTCAAGCTTATATCAGTGTGGTCAACTAATAGAATTTTACAAAAAAAAAAAGGAAATGAAATGATGATTTGGAAATTGATGTGATCAATTTTTTGGGAAAAAATCATTGCATTTTTTTTTTTTTTCATCATTCAGGAAAAATTGGTTGATATCAGAAACTTTTTCAAAATAGGCATAGGAATTTTTTGTCAAATTCAATCACAAAACCCCATCAAGTCTATCCACAATGTGGATTGGGATGGGCACTGTAGTTTCAGAACCGCAGCTATTAGTGTGGGTCAAGAGGAGGAATGGAGCAAGATAAGGAAGGCAATGGTGAATGAAATGGAGTGGAAACCACTCTACAAGGATAAAAATCATCTTGCAGCAGTTCACAACAAGATCCCCTATCTAAGATTAAAAAATGTTATTGTTGACCTTGAATGCCAGTCTCACTACAACAATTTCCAGTTTGATGATATCATTTATCCAGCCCCACCAATTGTACATCCCCCCCAATCACACATTATTGGTTCAAATGGAGATCTGATGTCTCCAAAGGGTGGGAAGATTTTATCACGGTAAATCGTCAGGCTTGGGATACAATGGTTCCCAATTTAGCCCCCAGAGCAATAGTTGATGTAGAGTAGTATAATATTATATATTTATTTTCATTTTTAGCAGTAGTCTTGTGGACATCAGTCTTATTTCATTTCTTTCATCTTGAAGTAAATTCAGTAATTTTCTGATTTTTTTTTTAGCCCAAAGATGGAATTGCTGGTGCGTGATAAAATCAGAGGGGAGGTTGGAAGGGCCCTTCTTTTCATTGTGTGAAAAAAAAACTCAAAGAAGTTGAGTTTTAGTTCATGTATATTCCACAGTATGTGAAGTACTTTTCTGGCCTGCACACTGTGGGTGGGACGTCAGGTTCACCAATTCTGAAGTGCTCAAAGTACTTTTCATATTGTTAAAAGTAAGTCTTTTTTTTTTATTTGGGTACTATTTCCAAATTATTTGGAAATTATTTCAGGCAAGTTTAAAAAAAAAAGGTGTTTATTATTGGGGCCTAAATCACTTAATTTAATTTATTTTTCTCATGATAATATCTTGTATATTTTTCCAATACTTTACATCTAACTTTCATATAATCCCAATAAAACTGATCTCCATCACCAATAGCAGTCCAAATTTCAGGAAGAAAATTTTTAATCCATATGCCAATAAGATAGGTTGGTTCTCTCCAATTCTTTTGAAGATGCCTTTTAAGTTGAATAAAATCTTTTAAACTTTTCTTGATCAGTGAGATTTTTTGATGTTTTAATTTTGGTTTATATTCAATTAATGATAAGATTGTATGACCATCTGATGAATCAAATGCTTTTAATTCAAGCCAATTAAAAAAATCTTCATGTGTTGGTAAATTTTCAATACCCATTTCTTTAAAATTAGTTAAAGAAAGTTCCAATAGAATAGAGCTCCTCCTAATCATATAAGTGAATGCTTTGACCAGATCATAATGAATAATTTTGTTAGCATGATCATTCAACTTATCCCTGAATTGTTTTGGATTAATTTCTTGATCACCAGCTAAAATCTTGATTTTTGAATCCAGATTTGATTTGAGTAATTGAGAACATTTCTGTGAAAATGATTCAATGAACTGTGCAGTGTCTTTCCTCATGAAATTTGTGCAAGCCGTCCCTTTCAAAACTTTCAATATACTATGCATTGGCTCTTCTAGGTCCAATAGTTCCATATCACTAGGAATCTTCATCATTGTTGTTGGGGTAGCTGACAATTCATCAATTGACTGAAACTTGGAATAATTAAACTGTTGAGATGTATCTTTTGCCTTGTGTTTTCTGACCAAGGTTTGGTCTCCAAGGTTAGGATTTTCATTGATCAATTGTTTGAATTTGGATGGTTGGTTGGTTTCATTCCATATCAGTTGGAATTGAACTTGTTTCTGATCATCATCTCTTGTAGGTTTATTTTTATCCCCACCTAGGTAATGGTACCCAAAACCTCCTTGAGAGCTTTGACCCTTGCACTTTTGACTCCGGTTGTTCATGCTGATATGTCTGGATTTCTTCAGGTTCTCTTGATTGAAAGGGTGAGGAGAGTGAAGATGATTTCTGGTGATCCTGATGACTGAACGGGCTGAGATCAGGAGTTGGTGTCAACTGAGGACTGAAGGCAGTCGGCGGGAGTGAGGGGTTGAGTCCTCCAGAGGGAGATGGTGTATTGCCATCTGAAAGGGGGTGCTCCCACCTGATAGCACCTGGTATGAGTCTCTCCCCTGTAATTGAACTAATCATAAGAGGTGGCACAATGCTTCTCATAACTTGAGAGAAAGATTTCTCAGTGCTTGTCATGTCAGTTCCTGCTTGATTCACACCATTCTCTGTTTTCTCTTCAAATGGCATGTCAAAATTCTCAGTAGGATGAATAAATTCTTGTGTACTATGGGTTGGATTTCCTCTGTCTTGATCTTGATGAACTAATATAATAATTGGATACAGACCAACATTAATCAACCTCCTTTTTTCTCATCTGTTGAAACCCACAAACCTATCAAATTGGTTCCTCTTGCCCCAAGAATTTCCCCATTAGTCCCATCTGAGTGATACAGGCAGTCTCCTAGGAGTGGGGGTTCCGCCCATAGGTGATCCAGAAGCATTGAAGAATCCAAGTTGTGGTCATTGTCAATATGGCTATGATGATCTTGGGAGAAAAGAAAAAGAATTGTGATTAACTTGCTTATTGCCTATAATATAGAATTCCTTTTTTTTCTGTTCCTGTTTTACTCACCTACACTGGTAGCTGTACTAGGAATTTGCTCTTGCCACTGGTCCATCACGTTATCATTATTGAAATAATAATAATCCAGTAAATCCATGAAGCCAGTGGTGCCTACAGACGGGTTGGAAAGGCAGAAAATACGGCAATCAATAGAATTTAAGCACGGGTTAGCAAACTCTGGGAGGCTGACAAGCTGGACAGCCTGTGTATACCTCTAATAGGCCTATTATTGTATATGTGGTGTGTGGGAGACTAGGGAAAAGATGCCATCTCACCAGGAAAATTGTATCGGGCTCTCTTGGATGGATGGTCATTTTCCAGTGAATCCCCTGAGTCTCTGTATCCATGCATGAAGCTTCCTTTGACATTGGGTAAAGAGTCCCAAAAATATGGTGTTGAACTCACATTGTGCATGAGACATGATGGACTCAAAAATCCCACAAGGAATAGCAGACATTGATGGCCCATTGATTCTGCTCAAAATTGTGTAGTGCACCTTAACTTGAATGCTTGGGTGATGTGTTTTTACTTTTACCAGGGTTTTATGAGTCTTATTGTTGTTTGGCCCTGCATAATGGGCAAGCAACGGGAGCAGACTGTAAACAGCAATGAGGCTGTGAGTGAGCACACAGTCTGGATGACTGGTGATAGTAGTGAAACACACACCTGTGACAGAAGGTTGTAGTTTGAATTGATGAGAATGAGAAATGAAAAACATGAAGATGAAGAGAAGTATGAAATGAAGTACGAGCAGTATAACTAACCTATAAACAGCAGCGAGGCTGTGAGTGAGCAAACAGTCTGGATGACTGGTGATAGTAGTGAAACACACCAGCAACCAAAGGTTGGAGTGTGAGTTGAATGGTTTGAATTGATGAGAATGAGAACTGAAAAACCTGAAGATGAAGAAAAGTATGAAATACGACTGGGAGGAAGTATAACGTTATACACCTAGGTTTACCATAGTCTTATCCAGTTCAAACCTAACCTTGTTGCTCCGCAGCACGGCGCATGAGAGTACATATGCCCGGCCCGAGCCTCGATACTGTGTTCTTCGCTATCGCAATCTCCACTCAACCCGTCGCTCACCCAGGTTTCATGATCAGTTTTGACTTGCATCATGCATGTCCCAGCGGTAGCGACCGGTTGATAGATTAGGGACCCATACCAGCGACTACCCATAGACCTACTCGGCCAGACTTGGAGCCGTCTGGCAGATTTACCAAGGGGCTCTTGTAAGAGGCCGGCGTTACCTATATTTCTTGTATCTTGCACGTTTGGACAAACTCGGTATCAAATTGTGAATTCAACGATCTGATGTCGTTGTCTACGGTGGCCCGAATCCGACACCATTTGTATCCACAGATCTCAATCTCACAATCCCGACCGTGCTGACGTTTCAGCTTCGGTATTTTCATCCCGCTTCCATTTACGGCCGGCTGTATGTATTAATACAGTTTCGAACGGACCCATTGCCCAGAACCTCCTCAGGGCCCGGCCTCAAAACAGAACCTCCACGCGCACCCTCTGCAGGCGATAATTAACATGCGCGGCGCACCAAAACCTGGTACTCAACTCTTGCATACACTAAATTCTGGACAAAAGCCTGAAATGTACTCGGTGGGACAGCGGAGGAGTCGATCCGACCCGTCACGCTTCCAATGTCGCCAGCTCGACTGACCAGACGACTAGCTGGGCTCGAGCCCGAGCGTCCTCGGCTCGCTGCGCTGAAGTTGGTTGAAAACGGTACCATCGTGACGAGACGGTCAAAATGGTGGCCGTCTGGTCGTACTTTTGGGAACACGGTCCCCTTGCCACGAGGGCGACGCTCCGCCAGACCACAGAGGCAGCATCCAGGGCACACCAGCCCAAAGGTGTTGGCATGTAGGTGAGGAGAGCGGCCGGCGACCTCCGATTTGGTCTTCCCTGCCCGGTAGCCTTGTACAATGGTTCTACCAAGATGCCTCGTAAGTTACTAATGTCTTTTGCCAATGGCGAGGGGCAAGAAGCACGAAACCGTTGACCCTGGCCACAACAACAGGTGCAGCGTCCCAAAGGGAGCGCGAACGGATCTAAATGGATATCTCTGATGGTTTCTTGGTCTACAACCCTACCATTCCCAGGCCTCGCTGGGGAATCGGCGAGCCTAACCCAGCCATTCGAGTATGTAAGCGTCCGGGACACCTTCTGTCCGAGTCGCTCCACCCCAATTCCACCAGAAAGTGAGGGGCTTGTTTGGGTATTGGAGACGCCGCGTGTGTCAAGCTGAGACCCGTCGCCTGGATAGCTGGACAAAAAGACGTCCCCGGATTGGCGCGGGGGATCACGTTGGTTGGCAGGCCAGGCCAAAGAATCGGAGCCTGCGCGAGTTGCGGAAAATTGCCGCGCGGATGGGGAAAGGCCGGAATATGTACTGAGCTGTACAGAGTCCAGACGGAGAGCACCATCCAAATGGAGAAGGGGGCTTGTGTTGGACACGTCTCATCAGTGGGCTTGTGTGATATTTCATGGTTTTAGCTGATATTATGGGGTTACATAATGAATGTTATGCATTTATGTGTAGGTCATTATGATATCATGTTATGCTTCCTATGATTTTCGATCAATGAAGTCTTAATGACATCATTCCTCTTAATTATATTATTCCGATGACGATCAGTACCTGTTTTCATTATTACTTTTGTCAATCATAGATTTTCCTTATGATCTTTCATTCCGGTGATCTTTGTTCCCTTCCTTTCTTTCCTTCATCTCGATATTCCTTGTTATTTATATTCTCCTCAGAATTAAAAATATTAAGAAATCTTAACCTTAACAATAAAATTCAAAATCTTTGTTTAAACTTATAGAAGTTTCTATAACACAAGTACTTAGTTTATTGCGTCATCTTTGGCGAGTTATCCTCTTGGATAACTTCATAGCCGTTTGAGTTTGTGACGTAATAGGCTCCCCCTCACAGTTATATCGAGATCTTTACATTTTAGTTATTAGTTATAAACCAAATCAGCAATAAGGTTTACAAAAGCAGGACCCTCAGGAAACAGATGTCAACGCGCCGCAGAACCGTCATCTTCATCATGAACAGACGGATCAGGTTGAGGATTGATTTGAGGAATCGGAGAACCCAGCGGAAGAATTGGCGAACCAGGTAGAAGAATGGGAGAGTTAGGGGTTGTTACCGCAAGATGAGGAGAAAGAGTCGGCTGGTTTCGAGAAGGAGTGCCGGGTAAAGTCATTCTGGCAGAATATTCAGGAGATGATGAAGAAGACATGTTGTAAAGGTGAGAGGGGAGATAGAATCGAAAAGGTCGTCGAAATCGAAAAGTTGAAAGAAGTTAAAGAGATTGAAAATGGATTGAAGATGAGAGGGGCAATAGAATCGAAGTCGCTGAAGTCAAAGAGTTGCAAAATTGATGATGACCGAAATTTTTTTATAACTAATAACTAAAATGTAAAGATCTTGATATAACTGTGAGGGGGAGCCTATTACGTCACAAACTCAAACGGCTATGAAGTTATCCAAGAGGATAACTCGCCAAAGATGACACAATAAACTAAGTACTTGTGTTATAGAAACTTCTATAAGTTTAAACAAAGATTTTGAATTTTATTGTTAAGGTTAAGATTTCTTAATATTTTTAATTCTGAGGAGAATATAAATA
>LUKR01000225.1:0-14930 GCA_019395275.1 Puccinia brachypodii | reverse complement strand
CTTTTTTTTTTTTACCTGAACCATTATTCTTTTGATTTTTTTCCCTATCTAGCTTTACTCCCACACAAATTACCCAATAACACCCAATGAAGAAAAGCAAGAAAAAAAAAACCCCATCAAAATTTCAAAAAAGCTTCAATAAAATTATTATTATATAATCATTTGTCTCTATCTAAACCAAGGTTCCTTTTTTCCACAATAAATAAATAAATAAATGATCTAGAGTTGCTTTTTGTAATTTGGATGAGACATGGCCTCACATCCCAGAAGAGTACAAAATTTTACAGCCCTGATCTTACCCAGTAACACAAAAGTATTTTTGCTTCAATAATAAATGAAACCAAGAACAAAAACTTACCAGAATGGATCAGGTTGTGTTCTAAACAGCCTTGTAAAATCTTTTTTTGGGGGGGTGAGCATGCTCAGCATGGCTCAATTTTACTACTGGCAAAAAAATTCAAAATTGGTCACATTTTCCCCCATCCAAGTTCACCTTCTTCTTCAGGGGAGAATTGCAAATGTTTGAAGTGGTATTTGGTTTTCACAAAGCATTTAGAAATGCTTGAGCCCTCCCTGCTAGTGGTAGCTGCACACCCTGTATGTATTGTGTTGGTGTATCAGTATTCAATGAAAATATGGCTTAGCACAATAGCAGCCATGCTTGTAGGCACACGTGCCACAAGACGTGGATGTGGAAAGCTTTCTCAACTCAGGGAACCAGATGAAGCACAACGGCGAACACGTGCTTGTAGCTCTCTAAAGAAACTCATTGGAAACAATGGGCTGGTATTTGACCACAGGACGAAAAAAAGGGATCGAAGTGGTCTTAATAAAGTTGGGTATGCATGGGAAGGATAGGGAGGAGAAGGGTGGGAAGAAGATGGACTAATAATCGACGCCCTTTTTTAAGACTTTAGCGACCAAGCCTCGGCCGACCCCGTTAGAGATTTCGGAAAGACAAGTGTCCAGATCGAACACGCGTTTACTTTTACGGCCATCAAGACTGGAACCACCGTTGTGACTTTTTTTCTTACTATTAGCGGTGATGGTATCGGTGGGGTGCTTAGAGCTCTTCATGCCCAGGTCGAGGATCCGTCGGTCGACTACTCCGCCAATCAATGCCCCCCCGAATTGATCGTAGAAGAATTCGATTGAATCTCGGTACATAAACTGCCAAAGACAACAATAACAAGGCACGCTGTAAGTTTTTTTTTGTTTCTTGTAAATTCAAGAGAGATGTACAAGGTGTAGGTTAGTGAGGAGAGGATACTGACTTGTAATTCCTTAAAGAATTCGAGCACAGGATCGTCATCGATTTGTGGACGAGGGTCGAGTGTAGTAACCTTCGAACCAGAGTTCGGGACGATTCGATCGATAGATTGATGAAGACGAGTGGAGCATCCAAGATCGATAAGCAGATGAAAGTCGAAGTGCTGAAGTGGGCTTTTGAAGAGTGTTTTGGGCTGAAAGTCGACCGAGCCAAGCTCTAGGCTAGGCTCAAGGACTGCTAATGAGGCAGTGGCAAGTGTCTGGAGTCGGTCAGAAATCAGTCGGTTGGGACGCGAGATAACATGTGTAGCTCTGTTCTCCTCTAGGTCAACAGGTGAGCCCATAAGCCATCTCGATCCTTCCAGGTCATCTTCAGTCGCAACAAAGTATGTAAATCGGTGGAATCCCGGATCTTTCTTCCGAGTCGACCGAAAGTTCTGTAGGGCAGCTTGTACTGACTCAACAGGGAAATGAGTTAGGCCATTGGTAGGCAAGCCGATTGATGATTGAAGGGGAATGAGCAACGGTTCGTTTTTCCAATCCCAACCTTTTAGGAATTTTAGGAATCGAACGAATCCTGACGACCCTGTTGTTGGCGGTAAGTCGTCCTCAGGAAGTAAGTATACAACTGAGGCTAGCAATTCAAGTAGTTCTACTGAGACGTGTGTAGATAGTAACATGTGGGTACTGAACCATCGCTTGATCAACCTAACGGTATACGTGAACGAAGGGAATCTTGTTTGAAGAGCAGTGATGGCATCGTGATGTTTCCTCGAGTGAATGAAAGTCTTGCGATATCTCCCGAGTGCTTCAACGATCCAAGAAGTTTTACATTCTGGGCTTGTCCTTGGGTCGCTCTTGTCGATTGCCAAAGCTTCTTCTAACAACATTTCTTCGCGCTCATAGCAGATCATTAATTTGAAAACATAACCTGAAGAGTGAAGAACATCTAGTGTGACGTGCTGAGCGATTGGAAGTGCATTACGATCAAAAACAATCGTCGATTCCACAACTTGGTCGGTTTGCTCTAAAGCTTCAGCAATCTTGACTAACATTGCCGCTTTAATTTTTTGGATAGCTTCTAAGCCCTCTGGCCATTTTCCGGAGCTTTCAAATTTTAATTGACAGAGGAGGCTGGGTAAAAACTTCGTGGTTGGAGGTTGATGGTGGTAATCTTTCAAGCGACGAGGGCCAGGAACAAAGACTGACGAATAGCGGAGATATTCTGAATCGGGTTGTACGGAGGTGATAGAAAGAGGTATCAAGTTGCCCTCCTTCAAAGATTTTAGCGCTTTAGCAAATTCATTGAAAACCTTCATCACATTTGTAAATCCAATTTCTTTGGGATCGTTTTCGTAAATCTTCGAAACCTGACTTGGATTTTCTAGAAGGAAATCGTCGAAGTCGCCAATGACATCCCAGACGACGCTTCGATCGTCTTCAAATTGGAGTTTTTGGATAAGTAGCCAACGTATGATCTGTTTAATGATTTGCATACGTTCAAGAGGGTTTCGAACTTCCCAGTTGACACATTGCTTAATTGAACCATCTTGGAAACGCCGTAAATCAGATCGATCACCCCAAAACTTGCAGAACTCTTCAAGTTCGACTGGAGACGAGTCCGGCGCTGGACCATGAGTGACTAAATTGAAAGCATGAGCCAGGTCTAAGACCAGTCCCACCTGAAGGACAATTGGATCACTTGAAGCCGGGGCGAGTGACTTGAAGCGATTCTCTCCAAATTCTAATGGCGTTTCCGGAAGCTGCCGAAGAAGGGCAAAGCCTGTGACTCGATTGCCAAGAGCTGTTTGGAGATTGTTTGACAAAACTTGAAGGGCGCTAGGAAGGGATTTTCTTTCTTCCTCTTGACATAACCTTTGGATGTCCGCGTCCGAAATCTTAAGAACGAAGTGGTAATCAAAGCTGGAGGCGAAAGAATAGGAGGCCCGGGAAAAAACTGCGGCGAATACATCATTGTCGCTTTTGAGCAGTGATGCTGTTCGTTGTGCAGCAGCGCGCAGCTTTGGATGTACATGGAAAAGTAATTAGAAGCTTGCCATCATGAGAAATCGTCCAAGCAAAATAATGCGTACCAGTTTCAGTGTACCTAGCGGGATTACGGCAGACAAGTTAATCATCCCACTCGGATCAATTAGTGCTGAGTCGAACACATTGAATTCTTCAGGAGAGAACTACGACAGATGACAGTGGAATAATGGTATAAGTGAATGTAGGCATGCGGGAAGAGGCCAAGAGCGGACTAACGGGGTGAGAATCCTCCATCGCTTTCATGCGAATGAGAGATTCAGGTTTCCATTTGGCTGTGGGTGGGCACAAGGGATCAGGCATCATTAAAATAATGGTGGCAAGCAAATGGAAACTATTCGGAGAGACTTGCCTAGCCAATCAATCACATGCTTCCAGAGGACAATTGGATCGTTGTGTAGAATCGACCCACCGGCGTTGGCTTTCTGTCCCCCTTCAACAGTTCCAAGCAGAACATGGGCCACTAGAAAATTGACAAACCAGCCAAACCGAGCGAAACCAACCAAGCAATAGATGACTTTATTTGATTTGGACTGCTGATGAAAGACTTTCCGCTGTGCCCAGGTCTTCACAAGTTGACAGGTCTGATTGAAAGCTGGAGATTTTATCGAGAGTTGAGTAAAGAATGAGTGGTGTTTGAGGTTCAGTTCAGTCGAGTCCATTATGATAGATTGGTTGTAGTCTGGAGAGGAGTTTGTTGATCCCGATTTTAGGTTGGCCTTGGAAGGCGCCAATTTGGAGAGAGGAAACACTGATTGCGGGTAAGAGAGAATAAGCCGTGCTGTCCATTTCGACGTCGATTTGGATTCTTTCAGAGGTTTGATATTGATGATTGGTTTAAAGCAGTCGCCTTCTAGATAGGAATATGTGAACTCGTAATTTTCGGAGAATGAAGACTTCAACAGGGATTTTGAAATGTATGCCAAGTAGTGGGCTCGTTTGTGGAAGTAGCGATTTGAAAGGTAATCCTTTTCTTGCAAGACGCCCTATATAGTCCCAAATGAGTGGTAAAAATGAGTACCATTATCCTACACTTGACAATTTCGAAAATCAACGGGCAGGAGTTTTGTGATGATGATAATTGAAAATTTGATGAAATGTATGGCAAACCAGAGGCATTTGAACAAGCAGATCGATAACGGCGTGTTGATGTTTCCTACTCATCGAAGTCACCCCGTTCTTCAGCGCCCAACTTCCGACTACCTCGACCTCCTTGGGTGGAATGAAGACGACCTTCCATTGTACAGGATCGACCGGATCATTCAGGGGAATGCGCACGCCACTCTTCTGCAACGACTTTCGGGACGTTTCTAACGGGATAAGTTCACTAGATGGGATCCCACGTAAATGTTCCTTGAGAAGAGGGAAAAATGTCTCAAAGTCTTGAAATTTCTTGGGGGATAAGCTGACCGCTTGAGTTAAAGATGAGACCTGAAACAAATCCAGAGATGACATGTTAACATTAATAACCAAAATAATTATCAACAGGATAATAGGCAAAGAATAGAGAATTTGATCAGTTGATAACCAACTGACCTGTTGACGAAATTTGAATCCAGAGGTTGGCAGATGATAACCAAGTAGAGCATCGTATCTTGCATCCCCTTTTTCTGAGCCCCCATCTACGATGTTGGGTTGAGAAGAGTCTTTGGAGCCATTGGCAAAATGTACGCCTTTTTGAGCTGGTCTGGTTCCTACAGTGTGGTCCTGGGCTCCAAGTTGGCCAACGAAGGGTTGGATTGCCATGAGGTTCGTGGCGGAGACTTTATCCCAATATCTTCGGTTCGTTTTCTTGAGTAACAACTTCAAGCGGAGATAGATCGGCAATCCCTGCGGAAATGAGGTGTGAGTTGTTCTTGGCGCTTGAATTTTCAAAAAATGTGAATTTTTGAATTGTGGGTCAACCCCCGCCCGGGGACTAAAGCTGCCCCGGTGGACGTCGACTGGTCCCTTCTCCGACCCACGATAGCAGTCGACGAGAAGACATGCATCCAATTTTCTGGAGTTTCGAAACAGTCGCGCTTCAGTCACGCTCGTCCTCATCAAGTCCATCCGGGCACGGGCCATGACTTTGCCTACGATGGGCAGCCCTGATACAGTGGAGGCGGTATGCTATGGGGCTGTGCGGAATGGTTTCATACGCCACGCGGCTTGCCGATTGGAACACAACTCCCTCTTTGACACATCATGTCATGATTCCTGCCCTTCCAGAAGGTATCAGATGTGTTTGCTGTCAAACAGCCTCGGACTGTCCTTCTAATGAGTCTGCCGGCAAGTGCGCAACTCGCACATTCAAGTGATTGGCAATTTTCGTGAGTACTCATGTAGATGCTATAAAGACACATGTTAAATCTACTATCCCAGCGATTGAAAGAAGATAACGGTGTGATCAAGTGAGAGAATTGATGAAATGCGTTGCTGGGCAAGAGGATGGAATATTCTTATTTCAACCATGTTAAGCGGAATAAAGCGTGTCCAAGTATCTCCTGGCTAGGTCACCAACTAAACCTGGTCCTACAGCACTAGAACTTCCCAAACCTGCAGATGAAAATGGCAGAATGACTGAGATCCTCGGTGATAATTGGCCGCACGCAAGTAAATCAAGTATGTGAAAAATGAAAGCTCACCATAGAGCGTGACCATGTCTCCTTTACCACCATCTTTGTCTCCCTTCACAGACGCAACACCTTCTTTGAGATCTTGGATCAGTGTTTCAATGGCCGTGGTCGTAGGTTTGGTGCACGCAATGTGCAAGGCGGGAGGAAATTGTAACGCGGTCACTACAGAGAAAGACAAGGTTAGCTCCCACGACGATAAACAAGGTTCCAAAGACGGGCAACGGTGAAAGAAACCTACGATGCCATCCTTTGGAGCCAAGATAATCACCGAGTTGATAGATATTAACACCCCCTCCCTTTTTGTCCTTGAACGCGACCACGGATACTAGAGGTTTCCCGAGAACCTCCAACTCTGGAATTTCTTCTCTGATAGCCTTTTCTAATTTTTTGGCAGCCCCGACGATCGATCGACAGCTTTCCATGTAACCATCTTTTCCCATATACATCAACGCAGCCCATGTACCCGCGATTATCGAACCAGGTCGAGATCCTGCAATCGAGGGTGAAGCTAAATGCAACATCATCAAACACCAAACAAGGTTGACAAAAGATAATTGAATCATCAGTTTTTCTGTTTGCTTTCGAGTGAGAGAGTTTCTCACCAAACACCCCTCCAGGCCAAAGCGGGAAGACCGTGTATTGGTATTCACGCCATTTCGAAGTTCGATCTGATGCACAATGGAAGATGCATTGTAAACATGAGATTCATTGGAAAGTAGATAAATTGATTCGCACTGACACATGATGACGCTGTTGCCTTTTGGTGCGAAGCCATACTGGGTAAAACCAAGAGATTGTTTTCAAAGGTCTGGTTTTGAGTTATCTACGAGAGGCGGGTGCGGTAAGAGGAGAATAACTACCTTGTGAGTATCGCAAGAGATGGACGTGACGCCTTCTACCCGGAAGTCAAATGGGTCCATTTCGAATCCGCATTTCTCCACAAATGGCACGAGGAAGGATCCGAGACAGCAATCGACATGTAAACCAAGATTGTATCGCTTTGCCAGCTTACCCAATGCAGTGATGTCATCAATCGCTCCGTCTGGGTAGTTGGGCGCCGAGCCGCAAAGCTGATGAAATACCATGTGACATGCAGATATTCGCTTCAGTTTCTTAAATGTTATGATGAAGTGGGGCCTTTAATCAGATAACTGACCATTACTGTGTTCGCATTGATTGCACGTTTGACTCGTGCAATGTTCACTCGACGAGTTTTCTCATCAACAGGAATGTAGTGAATCTTGATGTTAAAGTAGTGAGCAGCCTTGGTAAATGCTGCATGGATACTGTTAGGTGCAATCATCTCCGGCTCGGTGATACCCTTGACATCACGTGCCCAGTCCCGATAACTCTTGCAAGCCATCAAGATGGACTCGGTGCCCCCACTCGTGACTGTCCCTCCTGCCTCAGGAGGAGCATTGAAAAGGTCTAGGACCATCTTGACCACTTCGGCTTCCATCTTACGCACCCCAGGGAAAACATCTGGATGTAGTGGATTACTGATGATGTACTTATTCATGGCCGAGCTGATCACTCGTTCAAGTTCTTCGCCGCCATGGTAAACCGCTCCTGAGACTTTGCCGGACTGCCAGTTTGATGAAGGCAATTCTGAGAGTGATTGAAGTTCATCCGTCAACCATTCGGGAGATTTCCCCTCCTGGGGTAGCTCGAGCCATCTAACAATTCCAGGTCCTTTGGGGGCCAATTTTTTCTCCATATCGGCAGATGCATCGTCTAGTTGACTGGTCACTTTGCGGTTAATAGATGGAACTCGGAGTGCGCATTTGAAGCCGAACTGTGAATGTTAAGGATCGATCATCCGCGGAAAATAAATGAAGAAAAAGAGGGAGGTGTTAACCAGTCAGAAGCTACAAATTTCACAATGAGAACGAGGGAAAATGAGTCACGGTTGCCAGTCGTATGTAAGTCTCGCTTATCGTTTTCCTGACCCCTCTTGCACGGAGATGGCGGTAAGAGGAGACGAAATACTTCCAGACAACGAACCAGAAGACGAACTGTCCGAGGTAAAAAAGCAATCAACCCATTCAGTGCTCCCGTCATACAAGCGTCAACAGTAAACTGCAGCATAGGTGCCCAAAACCGGATTAGCATACATCTCTCAGGCCTTTGAGTGAGAGTAGGTTTTCGAGTCGGTTTCGTGTTAGACCACCAGCCATGACGTCACCAAGTGATACGTATCGGATGAAAAGTTAATGGAGAGGGTGTGGTAGGACGAACTATATGCCAACAAAAACGAGCAACGGTTAGGTTCCAAGCCTTTCACCGTGATATGGAAGGAGCTGAGAGGGAAATAATCGCTTACTGTTCGAGTCTTCCCTGGTCTCGGGATGCTCAGGATGGTGTCAGTTCCAGGAGTAGGATAAGCGGTGGACTGTATGAGTGGTGACTGTGAGCGTATTGGCCAGTGGATACTGTCCGGGTAGGACACGGGGACCGCAGCAGGGCACCAGACACCACCCCGGGTGGACAGGAGTCAACTCATCCGCCGAAAGACCACGCTGCAAGTTGCCTCTCCTCCCATCCCCTTACTTTCTGGATAGACCGTACCTGCGCGGCCAAACGCAATCAGGAGTCATCGTACCAGAACTCGCACTCTGCCGGAATTCATCCCTCGGATGTTAGAATCATGGTCTCCGTCTTGAGAATAGGCTGGTTTGTAAAAAAAAAAGAAACCCGGACTCACTGTGGACTGCAATCATATTTCCGGCCTGACTCGAACGCGGGAGGGATCAAGTTAAACTTACCGTCTAAAGCATGGCCACAACCCTTACAACTTGGAAGAAGGCTACAACTTCTCCCTTCAAGCGCCGAGCTCAACTCAGTCCCGTACCAGCTGGCGCATCCGAGTGCCCCTCCGCGTCCCAGTCGCATTACACCCAGCACATGATGACCTTGGCACACGGCGTGCAAGTGTAAAGAGAACTACAGTATGTGCGCTAGAGTGAGGGCGTCCAAAAAAGAAATGTAGGTGTGCCCCACGCAGCGTGGCCAGCCTCGCGCCTAGCCTACAGACAGGAACTTCGTAGGAACGTCTCATGTTTAGATCACATGAATCCTCATCCATCTGAGACCGCTGGCGCGACTACGATTGGCTCTCATTCACAATTCCACCCGGGCCATGGCGGATCATATCGTTACCATCAAGGTCAGTACCCTGGTGAAAACCATACCGCCTCTCCCAACTATATCACCATGACCCACCCAATGGGGACGCAAGGCTATGGCCACCCTCCATCAATAGCTCCAGGTGGTGTCCCTGGACCCTCAAGACGGTGTAGGCCCATTGTGCAATCGTAAGTTGTCGAATCCCTTGGCAATACCTCAGCAGCTGACATCCCCTTCTTCTTTTCCAATAGACGCCACGCCTGCCGGGCTGGCAGGCCGCCATGGTACCCCTGATGGTGGCGGATTGGGTCCAATCCGCTCACCACAACCCGGCGGCTTAGCCAGCTCCCCATCTCCGTACAGACCCAAAGGCCGCCACCTTAAATTTGATGACATCTTAATACCGCACAACCTAGATCAGCAGTCAATATCAAGTGGCGGCTATGCCAGTGGTCTTAGTCAACGCTCCTGAGCCTTGGAGGCCACACCAGCTTTTCTTTGCCCCATAAAGGCCACCTGGATCTGCAAGAACACAAAGGCACTTCAATCCTCCCTTGGTAAACCTGAGGAGCTGGTCAAGATTGCCCAGCGCCTTTTCAACATAAGCCCCTCTCATTCCTTTTACCTTCCCCTTCCTTCTTCAGAAGGAATGTTGACTTAGCCAGCCTCTAACCTTGTAGATACCCAAAAACAAGTGCTGGCCTGCCAGCGTTCTAATGCAGTTATCTTGGTGGGAATCATAGGCAGCCCAGCAGGTAACACCAGAAAAAATTGTGGCTGCAAAGGTTCCCACAAGCCATTGCTTTGGCTTGTTCAAGCACACCACCCTCCAATGAGTTCTGCTGAGCCCCAATCTTGATCCCTTTGGCTGCCATTCCTCCCTCAAGAACACCAGTGCAAAGATGCCAAGACAACATTGTCCCTTGTAAAGGTAAGACCATCTCCATCTTTTAGAACAGCCACTAACCGACCAAGCTGACTCAACATAATCATCCCAGAACCCCCTTGATTGCCAAGGCCCACTTGGCAGGAGGATGACAAGATGACACGGACCAGGTCAAGATTGTTGACCACACAATTGGTAAACAATTGAAACTTGACAAAAACTTTCTTGCCAACATCATCAAGGGCAGCCTTGCCAACCCTAGCGGAGTACCCAAGCTCAGCTAGCTTGTCATCAAAGCCTATAGCTTGATGACCTCTTGATACAAGGACGTTGCAGTTATCAAAATAGCCCGGGAAAAGGACATCACCCCTGCTGCCCTAGCCCAATTGGCCTACTTGAGGCTAATTATCCACCTCAACCAACTCAAACACAAACAAAGCAAGGGCAGCAAAAAGCCCCCCCCCCCACTTCTGGACCGCTATCAAGGAAGACCTTGCCCTTTGGGTGGGCAAGCCAGAGATCTACAAGTTTGCCTTTGCACAACTTGTTCTCAAGAAAGATCAGGCCCTCTGGGGGGACAGTACAACCCTCACCAAGGATGTAAATCTGGATCAAGCGGCTCTAAAAACCAATGACAAGCACTGAAAAGATCACCAAGCTCAATGGACAATCAACTCAACATGAAGATGGTGGCAACAGCAGCCTTGAAGATAATGCTGCATTGGCTTAAAATGGTAACCAACCTCAATTTTTTCTATCTTATCCCTCCATCATATACATGTATCAGAAGCTTGGCTTGTATCCCTTTCTTTTATCCCCCCTCTCTATTGCCACATGGTGCAAGAAATGAATACCAAAAAAATTATCCTTTTTTTCCCAAACATTTCTCTGCACCAAAAGGTTGGGCAGAATATTCTTCCCAACTTTCTTGATTAGCCAAAATATTTGTCCCGAAATAGTGTACATGTGACATAATTATTATCACAATTATTTTTGATATATTTTGAAAACCACTGTGGGTGGTCCAGAGGATATTCCCCAAATATTTGAGCTGGTTTGCTCCAGCTCAATATTTGTAAAATATCCTGAAAATATTTTGGAAACCACTCATAGGGGTCACTGCAGTATTTTCCAAATATCTCAAATTGGGAGAGCAGACCCGTTTGTCACAATGTCTGCATTGAATGAACAAACAAATATTTTGAAACCCAATCAACCCTGGTTTTGAAATATTCTGTTGCACCTGTGCTGTAGTTACAAGGTGTGTTTAGGGTTGGAGGTTCCCTAAACTCATGGTTTCTGACAGATAAAAGCATAAATGAACTATATATGTAGGTTTTGGAATCATGTACTTAGCCACTGTTGTTACACAGATCAATGGTAAATTCCCATAATAGTTTAAGCAATCAACCTTGTTTAACCATGTTTACACCACAGACCTGGGATGTCTCTGTCCCACTGGATAAAGATGGCCTTGCGGTACCCGGGACCCATTGGTGTGTACAGCCTCCACGCCTCCAGTACCCGCCAACAGGCCCCGGGTGCAGTACTTGGTGTATGTTTTTGGCCAAAAAAAACACCAGTACCTGGGTATCCCCCCGGGTACCTCCTCAAGCCCCCCTGTATAGCCACCTGTTGACCTGCAGGTACCCATCCAGTCCCTGGGCATAGGGTCAGATATCAGCTGCTGTTTACTGATTAAAACCTTACTCTCTTTTCAGAGCGCACTCGGAAGGTTGCTGCAAACACTTTCAGCTCTAGCTACCATACCTACAAGGTACCAGAGCTCTCTGATCAAAAGGATACGTTTAAAAGGTTCATGATTGCTTACCATTGCAAAATGTAAGTCTTCTCTTCTAATCTGATCTGTTCCATTCAAATGAAATCATTCCATTTGGTATCTTTGCTGATATCATGATATGATTATTCTTTTGGATGCACATAGGTTTTCTACCAATATCAAGCAGCCTATCTTTGACTCCTCCTGTGGTAACCTGAACAAGCATGCCACAATCTGCCTCCACAAACAACAAGAGGGATCCAATACACACAATCTGACCAGTGTTGGGATTACTGGTACTGGGGACATTGATCCGAAAGAGGTAAGTGTCCCATATTGTATATATTACAACATTCAGCCCCAGTAATGCCCTCACTGACCCAGGACCCTTTGTCAATTTCCCTTAGGTACCACAGCTGTGTGCTATATGGTGCACGGAAGCCGCAGGTCCATTCTCTGCCCTTGTAGATGCCAGCCACAAGGCAATCCTTCATCCAACAGTTCTCAAGCATCTAACCACCAGAAAATTGGTCTCAAAGGAAATTCACTTGCTCTACTCAGCCATTCAAGATAATTATAGGACTATTTTAAAGGTCAGATCTCTGTTTTTTTCTCTTGGGCAGTTTTATCATCTTCCTTTTCTGATTTCTCTCTCCTTTCAGGCACACCAAGGTGCTTTATACTTAGGTGTTGACGTGTGGCAATCCCCAAATGGCTTTGATATTTTGGGAACAGTCATCTACTGATTAGCTGAGGACTGGCCCGACAACATCAAGCTCAAGGAAATGCCATTGGACTTCATCTTGCTTGCTTAGAGTCATAGAGTCAAGTACCTGGCTGAGATTGTTGGGCAGGTGGTTGATAAATTTGGAATTGCAGACAAAATAAGCCCCTTTTTCCTAAGTTTTATGCTCTTGTTCCCTGGCAGACCAATTGATATCAAAGGCCTGAAGTGGCCACGTTTCAAGGGCAACACACACTGGATCAGATGTTTTGCACACATCCCCAACCTGATTGTCCAGTCAATCCTCCACCCATTTGGAACTCAGAAGAAGAAATCCAACAGGCCACAAGGCAAAGGGACTGGAGGTAGTGGTATGGATTCCTGCGGTGATTATTCTGAGGATGACCACACAGAGGGACAAATCAAATTGCAGGTCATTCCATCCTTTACAAGTTTTTATATTTAGCTCATGCATTTCCCTCCTGATAGGCTTGCATGCAGGGATTAGACTTCACCAGACAAATATGATTACTCCAGTGATGGAGAATACCTGGTAGAACCAGCACAAGAAGACTACCAGACTCTCAGAAACACAGAAATTGATAACACTAGCAATGAAGGCAACAAGGATCAATACACAAGAGCCTCCTGCAAGGAAGCTTTAGACAAATTAAGCCATCTTCCTTATGTCTTGCACATGAGATAGTTACTTTACTAATGTTTGCTTTGCCAAAGTTTTGGGAAATTGCAAAGAAGTTGTGGTATTCCCCAAATTCAAAAGCTTAGTTTGTCAAAAGCTGTCAGGACAAAGGGTGTGCTACCCCACACATGATTGAAAGAGATGTACATACTCAATGGAATTCAACAGCTGCTCAACTCAGAAGTGTCATCATATGTGAGGCTGCAATGTCAGTTGATTCCTTTGAAGTTTGTAATCATTCAGAAATAATACTCTAACCAAACCATCTGTTTTGAAGTCTGGAGTGGCAGCATCATAAAAGGTATGGTATTAAATGCAAGTACTTTGTGGACTAGAACAACTTTGACTTGGCACGCGATCTGGTTGAAGTACTTTACTTATTCCATGAAATAACCTTGCAAATCTCTACGGACGGGTTGACTCAAATATCAAATGTTGTTGTTATAAGATGTCCAAATCTGAACAGAAATATATGTGTCGCGGTAAGCTGCTGCACACGCCAGTATTGGTCCCAAACTCGGTGTATTGCATGATCAAAGTAACTAACCTGAACAGAAATATATGCGTCGCGGTAAGCTGCTGCACGCGCCAGTATCAGTCCCAAACTCGGTGAAGAGAGAGAGAAGGGCCGGTACCGGCATGACAGAGAAGGGAACTAAATACATGATGCTGTGCCGTAGTAATTGTTTATGACTAACACGATGAATATGGTTGGATAAACTGACAAGCATAAATAGGTTTAAGTTTGTAATCATGTAAATATACCTGAAACTCTAACTCCCTGAAAATCTACCACACGTACTCTAACAGTTGTGTTCATTGATCAAATCACTGATCATCTTTCAACTGCAATTATTAACCCCAATTATGCTCCACCATTGAGGAATGCCTGCTGATCCGGTTTGAAGATTACCAACAAGTATTACAGCCTGATAGATGCCTCCCCTCTTTACCAAATTGCAATATGTAGGTTATTTACACTATATTTTCACTTCTCTTCCTCACAGTTAATTTTGTTTTCCCCAGTGCTGCAACCATCCTTTAGGGATGAGTACTTCAAATTGGCCAACTGGGAGCCAGAATGGATTTCTGAGGCCATACAAATCATAAGGGACATGTTGATCTCTCATTATAAGCTGTGAAGTGCAAACACTCCCACTGCTTCACCCAAACCGTGCTCCAAATTAAGTTCTCTGGTTGTAATACTATAGTGTGTGCATAATCTGAACAAGGTGATCATCAATGTTGTAGTCAAGGACATCAATGATTTCTGGCCTGGGAAATGCAGTGGCTGCCCAGGGGAGCCTAAGCTCATGTGAGCCACTTGATGTGTGGCTTGCTGGTGGACTTATCCTCGAAGATGGCAATCTGGTGAATCCTTTGCAGTGGCGGATACAGCAGAAGCGAGCCAGAAACACACAAGGGTGCCTGTTGCACATGGCACTAGACGTCTTAAGTTGTCCAGGTGAGTATACCACTGAATCTAATATATTTGCATGCCTGAACTGAATCAAAACACATCTCATATTTCTAGCAAAATCTGTTGATGTTGAGCAAGCATTCAGTTTTGGAAGCAACTATGTGGCATTGAAGGAGTTTTGTCACTTAAATTCTTTGGCTTCAAGCCAAAGAAAAAAACCGGCATTATCTTTGGCTAGAAGCCAAACGCAGCGCCAAGCTGGGTGAGCTGGGTATAAAGCTCTGGATGAGAGCTGGATGAGCTGGCATTGATATCACATAATCCATAAAACATAAAACATAACCCCTAACCCCTAACCCTA
>LUKR01000224.1:12546-24501 GCA_019395275.1 Puccinia brachypodii | reverse complement strand
CGTCGGATGGCCAGGTCCGAGAACTGCCCGGACTGGCCGGCCCGATGACTCATCGAACCGGCTTGTCCGAGCAATTATTTTAGGCAGTGCCTGCTCATTTGGAAAGTGGCACTGCTAAGTACCTGTCGGTGTTAGGGGCTTTGCCCTCGACGGCGGGACCATTTGTTTCGGGCCAATACACTGGATGCAGCCTGGAGAAAAAGGCTGCAGAAGTGCGGCGCCTTCGGCTCATATTTTGAACTCAAGCCTATCAAGGAATAGGACAAGCCTCTTCCTTGAGAATTGTGTTTGTGTTTCTATATGGCGCAGTGCTTGCCAGCTTGGCAATCCGTTAAACAACTTGCACTAATTGTAGGTCAGGTTGGATAATTGCAGCGGTCCGACCCGCTGTATATATGGACATCTTTACATCATGCATGCATTTTTTTGTATAAATATGTAGCAATTTCTTCACCAATTCGTCTAGCCTTCGCCAATTACACCGCACAGCACGAATATCTACTGGTCCCACTGGCCAACATATTCCATCCCTCATGAGCTTGCGCCATTTAGAGTCAACGGAAGACAGACTCCTATGCATGTATCTTTGCCATGTCCTTGCAATACACGTGGCCCCGGGGGTAGCGATTGCGAGCTTGTGACTCATGAAAATGGTCAGCAAATTGGTACGTGGCGCTAGGTACGTCATCAGAATTTTTGACTCGCGGTTGTTAGTGCCGACGTCGATGGGGTTCTCGGGAGATGGAGCAGCGCGGTGTTAACCAAAGTCTGTCCGCGGTGAAAGAGGGAAGGGATCCCACACTGATATTTCCTAGAACCTCCTCATGAGAGCGCCGGAGCACCGGGGCCTACACTCTGGAAGAATGGAGTTGCACATGTCGGGCCGCCCAGCTGGACGTGGCCGCCGAGCGATTCGTAATTCAAACAGTTACCTGTACGAATTGTATTCTACAAAGCTTTCAGGTAGTTTCAGGTGGCGAAGAATTTAAGCTATCGTGAGCCTATACGCATGCCTCCGCGCGCTTGCTAGCGTGCCAAATGTGCACCGGGATCCAAATGGACATGGCAGAGCTTCTGATTGGCCGCCACATCTCCCAGATGACCAAACTCCCCAACCGGTTTAATTGCTCTCGGGAGCTGTACAACTGTTCACAAAAAAAACAATTGAGTACACATTTAGCTTGCCAATCGGCTCAAGTCGTGGGCTCAATCGAAAGTGGAACCAATCTGCTGCGTTTGCTTTCATCTTCTCATCCTGCTTCCGTAGGGTGTATCGTTTCTTATATAAATCTCCCGATTCATGGTAGTCTTCCATGTGCACCTACCGGAGTGTCCTCGAGCACATTTCTTACACGGGCCTTGCTGAACACCCTCCATCCACTCCCTGACCATAGCTCTCCTTGATCCCCTGGGCATTGCAATTCGGGCGTTCCTGCTCGGACCTTCTCCCTGACCCCTTCTGGCCCGGAGTTCCCTCTCGCACTTATTGGACCGCCTTCTTCAGAATATTGACTGTGTATGTAAGTTCCCATCGCTCTCGTACATCACCCCTGCCACAGACAGCTCTTATGAATTGGATTTCGACATGACACGTCACCTCAGACCACATGTGAACTTGAGTTGTTCTACTTGACATCTATAGAACAAACTAAAGATGTCCAGAACTTCCTCGAATCTTTTTTGAAGACTGCAATTTGATGTTCAGAATCACAAACTGGATTAGACTACGGCAGTAGTTCATCTCGCTATCCCAGTTGCTTTTTGAATCGGCCCTGACACAGAGTCGAAAGAACTCAGGGCAATCAATGCCGAATCAGTAGAACGAATAAACCAGGCACCTTTTAACTCCAACCAACGCTGACCCTGAAAACTTCCCCCGGTTCACTGGGACTACTTATAAATATAGCGTCAGTTTTTCAGATTGGTAGACCGGGAAGAAGAAGTATCTTGGCCGACAGTCGTTGAGCTTCCCTCAAACAAACTTGTTCCACGATTGGACGGCAGCTAGTTAGGATTTTTTATTAGAATCAGACGTTTACTTCATAGCAGGCAACAGTTTGTCTTCACACAAATATGGCGCTTTTCCAATCTTCGTTCCCCAATACCACCGACCCGGTCGAATTGGCCATTTACTATCAAACACACCCTTTGCCTCAGACTTTCAATGCCGGGATCGTCGTCGCATCGATTGTCGCATCCTTCTTGGGCGCCGAAACCACCCTTCTGTTACTCTCGCGCCGGACATCCACAGCCGGCGCACGCAACTGGGGTATTCTTGTTTTGGCCGCAACAACAATGGGTAGCGTGTAAGATATTGGCTGCCACTCAACATACCCATGCTTCAATGTCCATGCACTGACTCTTATCTTTACGCTCAATCATAGAGGAATTTGGGGTAAATAGCCGCGCTTCTCTGTCCATCGAAGATGATCACACGAAACTGACTTTCATCTCATCCCATTGACCACCAGGCATGCACTTTATTGGAATGAATTTCTCTTTGACGCCAGCCCCAGGAATTGACTGGTACATACAGTGTGAGCAGGCCAGCCTGGGTGTGCTTGGTGAAGGTGGCTAGCTAATACAAATTGGTCAAATGCAGTTTCCCCCGGATTTACAGTGCTATCCCTCTTTGTGCCCATGTTCTCGCTCGTGTTCGCCTTTGTGTTTATCGGGGCCGGCCCGGAATCTCTGCCTTCGGATGACCGCGAAGAAGGGGTGGAATCAACAGCAGAAAGCTTACTACCTGCCAATGCCAGCTTTCTTCAACGCTCTATATGGCCCATCAAAGAATGTTTACGCAGACGTACATCGGAGGAGCTTCTGAGCTTGCGGATCATCATTGGAGGCCTCATTGTTGGCGGCACGGTTGCTCTCATGCACTACTGTCAGTGAATGCTTATCACCATGCGGCTTTTGGACAAGGTCTGACCTCGGACCTATTACAGCGGCCGGATTCTCATCCTCGTTCGAGCGAGAATACGATCTCCCCCAACTAGTATTTTCGATTGTGCTAGCTTGCGTCGCCTCCACCCTTTCCCTGCTCGTGTTCTTCCGGTCCGTTCCATCTGATTCCTTCCCCTGAGTCCACAATTTACTGAAATCAACGATTTCAACGAACAGTTTTCAAGCTCAGTGGCACGCCAATTGGTGGAAAAAAATGATCTGTTCATTAGGGCTCGCTGCCGGAGTTTCCGGAATGCATTGTGAGTTACCTCCAAAGTTTCCCTCTTTTCAAGCTGCCCAAGCTTATCATCAGTTTTGCAGATCTCGGCCTCGTTGGAACCCGTTGGTATGTCCCTCGTGGCAAGACTTCAGGCTTCACTCAAGGCAAAAGGACTTCAACCGTTTTGACACTTGGTTAGTTTGACTCGCTTGGCCTAGAGAAATTCCACACCGCCAACCAGCTGACTCAACGGCATCAAACAGCCATAAGCGTCATGTGTTTCGGAGTATGTGTCATCTCTTTCATCATTGTAACGTCGGATTTTCTCGTTACCCGTGAAAGTCGTCGAAAAGCCAGGAGGGTCACCATCGCGTCAGCCACATTTGATAAGTCTGGTCGAGTCCTGGTGAACCTGGATGGAATGTTACCCATGTGTGAAGTGGAAACCGATTTCCCTCTCAAAGTAAGTTCTGTTTGTCATGGCACTCTTACCAGCTCTCAGCGTTGATCGTGTGGTTCCACACTCTGCTTCCGTGTCTTCAGGATATCATGGAAGAGCTAAACTTCAGACAGCCAACGTTTCAATGGCTGTATTCTATATCATGGGACTGGACAATCCTCGACCCCTTTCTCCCCCGAATGGCCGCACGAGCTCTGGGTCTTACCTCGTTTGTTCCACCTCCCACCGCCAGAACCGCGCCACGCCTTTTTGGGGCCCGCAAGGAGCCAGGCTCCTCATACACATCGTCCAAGAACGCTGCCCAGCTTGCTCTGTTTAAGGATCGCTGCCTTGAAAGTACCCAGTCCCTGGCTAACCAAATCGGTCTACCGGTCAGCGATATGGGTGTGTTTTTTGACAACATACTCCGCACCGGGACCCGAACGGCCCAATCTTCAGGCGAGAAAGACACCAGCACAGCCCCGAACGACGAAGAATCTTCCATGTACAGTGTTGCCGTACACGCCCCACGTCAGCAGGGGGTCATGCTTTTCTTGGTTCGTGAGCTCAGCGGGGAGAACCAAGACACGATGGAAAACTATCTCAAGCGCGGGTACCGATTCACTGACACTCGTTGGTTCTCGCCCGTGCTCGCTGATCGAGCTGCAATCGACAAAGACGAAAGCGATGGTTTGCTCAACCAACTCAAGCTTTATGCCAAACGCGGTACGAAGCCCTGCGTCCGAAGCGGTGGGATCTACGTCGGTTTCTTCGCTGTCCGCCCTTCAATCTCCCGCGAGGGCGGTATCGATACTCTTGTCTATCAATTTGCTAGGCACCAAATCCCAGCGTACAGGCTCCCAGATGTCGACGGAATCACCGATGAGATGCGTTCTTGGATTGGAACCATGGCCGGCTGTCGGATGTCGGATTTGAGTGCTGTTTGTGCGAGCGAAGTCGATACAAGTCTACCCCCACCTAGCGGTAAATTTGCTGAGGAGATGTGGATCTTCAAATCCAGTTTAACTTTGGCTATGGATGCCATGGCGGCCAACTTGAAGATGTTCCCGGACCTGCCGCAACGGTCAGTCTTATCAGCAGAAATTATCGATGTGCCCTCATCGCAGGATGATTCTTCCCAGACCGCCAGTATGATCGTGTTTCAAGCGACCTTTCCCGCACCAACGCGGCATGGAGAAGAGCTCCCCGGTTTGGCAATCCAGAACGAAGGCGTCGGAGCCTTCAAACAACAAGAACCAGTCCCGACCTTCGTGTTTGTTCCTTACACCCTTTTCAGTAAGACGCAGACAATGATGCTCAGAGGCAATCAAGCCAGGAAGTTCGCGAGGGAATGTCGAGCCGAGCTGGCAAAACGTTTCCCCGGGCCAGTCGGTACCCTGAAGGCATCAATGTCGCCGCAGCTATATGGCGATTCAACCTACCCAACATTGGGCGAGAAAGTCCCGGTGACACCACCACAAAAGTTCCACTGGCTACAAGAAGAATCCCCCTCTCAACATACCGACTTCGGCGAGGGTGGCCCGCTCGTCGACGAGAGTGAACTCGATCAGACACCTGCCCAGCTGGAGGCCAAAAAAGCCCGGTACACCAGCCCAGATGGTGTGCCCAAAATGTGTCAAGTGACCATCAAAGCTCCCCTCGGAACGCCTCAAAGGAACCAGTGCAACGCGCTTCAACAGGCATGGCGAACACCCGAATACGAAGCCTCGTTGGCACCGGCCTATTCTCCCGCAGGGGCTGACAATCACTGGATTCGTGGGTGAGTCGAGTCCATGCTATCAGTTGTCCCACAAACCTGGTTGGCATTCAGTCCTAACCCTTCCGAATCTCCTATCAGGCAAGAACACACCGAATCTCGCTCCTCGGAGCCGCCGAGCAGTAGTCCTACCAAGCAGCTCTTAGGCCTAGGCTCTACGCCTACAGGGGTAGAGGCCGCCAGGACCCGGGCTCAGCCTCTAGCGGTGACAGCCCGGTTGAGGTCAGACGATTGGCCGACAAGATGTCTACACGGTCTTGAGCAGAGCGAAGCCGGTCAAGTCTTGCTTGGCGTCGACTGGTAACCCCCGGATTGTTAAACCTCACCAACATTCGCTTGATCGACGTAGTCTTTGAACAAATCTTTGTTTCTAGTTTGTTAGTTTATTTGTGCATCGGACATTCGTTATGCCTGCCTATAAGCAGTCAAATTTGGATTGCTTGTCGCTTTCACCTCCACAATTCACTTGATGTATATCATTTACTCTGGTTAGCAACCCGCCCCATTCTTTACTTGCGACTACACTTTGTCCATCCTCGCGCTTCTCGATTTTGATCTTCCTTCAGTTTGTACCCAAAGTAAAGTGGCTCTCATCAGTCTTCAGTTATCGATGTAAAACGTTCTTTTCTCTGCACAGAACGATTGAAAACAGTCATTGACTATGTATTTGTACTATCACCCCTTTTTAGTTAGTTTATCCTGCAAGTCTGTTTGCCAGCTATAGTAGCCTGCCAAAAAAAGTCTGGTTAAATCCGTCATTTATACTGAGAACACACTTCTCTGTCTCTAGCTCACAATCTCCTCAGGGCTCCAGTCCCCCCCATCCCCTTCACTTGCCCAGGCATTCTTGACCCCTTATCCCCACGGTGGTTGACCCCACCCGATGAAAAATCCGAATCCCCACCCGATGAGAAATCCGACGGAGAATGCCCATGGAAACATTGCAACAAAAAATCTTTTTTCATCGAAGCAAATGCTGGTTTTTCCCACTTGGAATGGAAAGTTCGATTGAGGGACTCAATGCGATCGATCATGACCGAGTAATATCATCAGATACCGTGTGTATCTTCAAATGAAAGGAGAATTTGTCAAAGAAACACTGCGAGTGTAATCTACAAAATTGAACCCCTCTTCTTGCTTCTGGAGTCATCAGAGTGACTGAGTGAGTGTTCTGGAAAAGTGCCCTGTTTGTATTAGTTGAACGATTCGATCACAGTCGCTCACAAGCATCTACATACATAAGCTGTCTCTTTGGTTTGCAACGTCAAACAACCGCTGATGATCTCGCAGGATCTCACTCTTCCTGATGTGTTGATAGGTCTATATAATACGCAACTATAATCCTCATGCGTGCTTCCACAACTGAGTGAAGTTTGAACTGACTGCAAGTGCAACCAACATTCCGGCCCTTCCTGGACATCTGGATGATCTGTTGCATGTACAATCGAAACTTTCTAGGTCACGTTATCACAACCTGCCTCCCACGGGCCATGGCAAATCTCACGTTTTTTCGGCTGTTTTTTTAATTAGTGTGCCGAGGTGGAGGTGCGTAAATACATAGATAAAGAGACTACTTATTTAAATATCCTCAAGGGCCTCAGGGCGGTTTCCCCCTGAATTCTGAAGTGTCGACATCCATCTGTCCAGATTTTCTGCTTCTTCATCACCTTAACAATCCGTCTGTACCCCCTCCCGCTATCATCATCATCTTCGTTATCGTTATCGATAAGGCTAGCCGTTGTAATACCGCCAAGCTCACCTCCTTTCAAGTTGCTACAAATAGAAATAATCCCTTGGTCTTTCTAACCAGCAAGTGACCATGGACCCGGAAATAGTCACACGAGCAGACCTCAACTCCGATCTAGCATCCCGAGTTAGGTACATGAAATCTTTTTTAGACTTTACCGAGGGTCAGTACTTCAATTTTTTTTTCCACTCTAGAGTCTTGATCGTCTCTTTCTCCAGATTAGATTCAGACCCCTCGGGATCTTGGGTTCAAACGATATCCTTTTTTTTGTTGAAGACAAGCCTTTTCAAACTATAATCTTACAACCAATTTTTTCCTGTCGCGCAAATACGTAAATACGCCCATCCCATGATACCGAACCAACCCCCACTTTCGTCATTTTTGGGCCATCGATCGCTGCAACAGAGGACTGTCAGATCATGAACGAGGTGCGACCGATAGCTAAGCCACTGGTACCCGAAATCGTTGCTTCAGCATGTCAGTTGCTGCTTTATTTGATCAATCCGTTTCCGTTGCACATTCCTGATTGCTAAACGCACGGCTTGGAACCAGACACCAAATTGCTCTCCTACGATGCCTGTCGGATGGCCTTCTTCCCTCGCAAGGACGGCGCTCAAGGAACGCATGGTACCGCCGAAGATCTCGTCCACGGTAATAGTTCTCTTAGCCTCAACTCTGCTACGATCAAACTTCGGTAAGCAGCCTCATCCTGATTATGGAAGTTGGTTCACATTTTTTTTTTACATTTTTCTGACTTGACTCTCCCTCTGGCTGTCCCTCAACGTCCAGCCGGAACATCTTGGAGAGGTGGGCCATGAGGGTCAGCAGTTTTACTTCTTTCATTCTTTTGATCCTTGCTCAATGATCCAACCACCCCTCGCTGAGTGCACAGATCACACTTGTTTTGCTTTACTCCTGACTTATCACCATTGCGCCTGTCAGATTTTCACTGCAGATTACCGCCACCTCGAGGTAATCATTTGTGCTCCCTTCAAAGAATTTGTGCCTGGCAACTGATCATGGGGATCATCTTGCCAATTTCAATTCAATGTCAAGAGTAGATTTTCGAGTTTTTTGATCAAGTCGGCGTCCAGCATACTGGTGGGGCGAGGGTCTTCAGCACTGGCAACCACAAGCCAGTATACATTGACTGTCAGTAAACATATCCAGGCTTAAAAGGGGTACTCACCACCGCCAGTCACTTGCTGAAGCTTCTGCTCCTTCAATCCCAGATATTCATCTTGCTATGGTGAGTAATCATCTCCACACCTTTCTCTGCCAATCTCCTTGTCGATTTCTTAAAGATTATTATGTTCATCCTTTCATAATAGACACTAGGTTACATTACCTCCAAAATGACCTCCGCTATCCTCACTCTTCCTTCGAGTACCTGGCCGGCTGAGAAAAAAACTAGGGCGGTCGTCGCTTTCCATAAGATCTCGACTATCCACAACGATTTGATAGCACGGCACCATGTATGTATAGTTCTGCGTAAGAGAAAAGTAACTTTGCCTTTTCTGGTTAACCCTGTCTCCCCTCTAAAAACACACAACAAAGATCGGCGACCTTTGTTCACCACCCACCTCCAGAGCCCCATCACCGGACCAAGAGATCAGCCCACTGAACCGCAAGGAATATTACCACAACGTCTTCATGGTGGGTTCCCCCCCAAGGCTCCATGACATGCAGGTCCCAAGCCCACCCCAGGATGCGCCCTTCCAATCGTTGGTTAGCATCACCACGCAAAGCTCGAGCAGCAGCCGTCCATACGTCACACAGTCGGGAGACCTTACTCAAATTACCACCGTGCAGCGCTCAAGGGCTTCGACCTCTGATTTGTACAACCCACACAAAAGCATATCGTCCTTTGGGGACACCCCTAGTTATTTCCCTGGAAGCTACGAAGGTAATTCAGCCAGTCCCTAGAAAAACTCACTATGTCATCCTTTGCTGACTTTCGATCAATCCTCCCCAACAGAGGCTGAGCAGATGCTCACACGTAACTCTTCCAAAGAGACTGTGAGCAGGCGCAAGTTCAGTGCGAGAATGAAGAAAAGCTATCCGCCCTAGTCTCTCTCCTCGTCATCCTGCGTGTCCATCCGCCTATCAACGTTACTTCTTTTTCTATCTTTCTTTGCAACTCCCAACTCTTGTTTTTACGCATGGCCCATCCCATTTCATCGTTAGTGGATTTAGACTAAATAGAAGAGAGTCAGGCCTCTCGTGGAGCCTCTATTCATCTACTGTTTATGTATATACTAGATCACTCATTACTTGGATAGTTGCTCTTCATCACATCCTTTAGAGATCTCTGCACCCTGGCGAGTCGTTTGCATCATCGTTCGTGTTCCATAGCTTTGACCCCCGCAGCCCGGCTCTTACTCTTTATCTATTTATTTGTTTCTTAGTCGGATAGTGTGCTTTCTTTTGTTTATACTACCATTCCTACTGTTTTCTTTGATATTTCCATGTCTAATACACATCTACACTCACACTTATCGCATATTCCAAGGGTTCATGTTTATTTTTGTGAATGATTTCTGCTTGGCCCATAGCTGTGGAGTATTTTATAGGGATAGATTCCATGCATTATCATAGATAACACATACACCATATTTTAAATGCTCGTTTTGATGTTTCATTTGAACACTAGAGAACATGCTTATGTATCACCCATTCTCTTATCATTGACAATTGATAAATCACAATTTTAGCCAATGTTATCAAACAAAGGAAAGACTCGTGAATAATGTCATGAAAAAGATCAGTGCTATCCAATAAAGATAATTCTGGTTTTGGATGGTTAGTGACAATCCACCTAACTCAAAACCAAGTCTGAGAAGAGGTGAGCCTCAGAGGCTTCCCAGAGGCAATCTTGCTATGTGGCCAACACTAATAGCCAAATTTTATTGGTGGCAGTAATAATATTCCTTCTAAACTGGAATCATTCCTTGCTCTATTTGGCTTGGCATGACCAGGCCCTTACTGGAGTGAAACATTTCTCAAAAGCTTCCCAAAGAGTGAGTTTGCAAACACACCCTTGCATTGCTTCCGTGGGGTTACTGATGCAGGTTTTCTCATTCAATTTAAAGAATTCTAAAAATGGAGGGCCTGCTATACTTGTATAAGTATTAGTCTAGCAGTTTTTTGATTTACTCATTGTATACAATTTATTACTAATTTTTGGTGGGCAGCCATTTGTGCTAACACTAATGCCACCAGGGGAGTTTGTGGAGCACCTCTTTGCAAGTGGCCTTGCTTAAGGGATTCATAGAATTGGCACCAATCCTGTTGGATATTGGTTCACAGTTGGTCTGAACTTGGTCCTAATACCATCACATGTCTGTCACAATTCAACCTGAACTTGACCTGATTCATACTGGATTTGTCATTGGATTTATGTGTAGAATGGATACCATACAAATGTAGAAACTAAGGCCAAATCAATGATAAAGTGTACTTGAACCCAGTTTTGACCCAATATCACCATGTTTTTGGGAAAATGAATTTTCATCTCTTCCCATGTATTCCATCCTTTGATGTATTTTTCTATTTTGTTGTTGTGGATGAGTTTCTGTAGGGCTCTGACTCTGTTGCACTGGAATTGATAAGCGCCTCAGGGTTGGAGTTGGCCCTTTTGTCTTTTCCTGCCAGCTCAGGTTCCAGAGCGCTACGTGTTCTCTGACTTGTATGTCAGACAACCAATCCAATGATCCATCTAGCGAGTTTTCCGGGAAAATGCCTGTTGAAGAAATGGCACAAAACACCTCCAACAACTCTTACAAACCCATGATGGACAATCTAGCCCGGTTCATGGCATTTCAAAAAAAGTTCAACACCAATTCTTTGAGCTCGTTGGCTCTTCAAGATTGCCTTTGATGGGGCCAACTGGGGAAAGATCTCTTGCCCAAACTGCTTTTAGACGGCTCAAACTTTCCTATTTGGTCCGCCGCTGTCAAGCAAAAGGTCCAACATGTTGTTGGCTCCTCTGATTATTTCACGGTGGATCAAACAGCGACCAATCCAGCTTCCGCAAATGGGGTCTTTGTTTTAATCAAGCAATCCGTCAATCCACTTCTACGCTCTTCCCTGATCGGCATGTCGGCATTTAAAGCTTGTGGTCACTTCTTTGCTTGTTTCAAACAACCATTGTGGTCTTTTCTGGTCTCTTGATGGACTTCAGTCTCCTCACCTCTGGATGGATCCAACACTCTTGTGGATTCCTTTGCGGTGGCTCATTGAAATTGGACGGATATTTCTACTAGACTTGGGGGTCTTTTGGTTAATAAGCTAACAGCTCTCACATTTTATTCTGGAGCTGTTTGCTATCAAAATCAACTTGCTAATGCTCTTGATTCCTGTTTTGCTATCAATCTGTCAAACAATTTCAAGGCCAAGGAGTTACTCAGCATTGCTTCTTGGTTAGCGCAATTGGCTCCTGAGGCCGGTGTGAGCATTAGCACCATTGGCCGTGGAAACACTTGTGGAGGATTTTTTTGTTGCGGAGGTACTTGTGGTTCTGCTCCTTCCAGTATGTCCAAACCGGTTGGCAACAATTCTTTGGCTCCAGCTACGCTGGACTCTTGGGGCAGCAAGAACTTAACCTCCTCAAATACTTGCACTATGTGCTGGGAATGGGGGCACTGGGACCCTGACTGTCCTAGAACTGCTCAAAGTTTGCCGGCACTTGAAGATCCTTGAATCAAGAACCCCAACATCAAGCTGAAGAAATCTTCAGTTTTATCAAGTCATTTGATAAAAAAAAGGGAGTTCTGGCGTCTATCTCTGCGGTCCCAATGACCTCCAAAAATTCTCTGGTGGATTCA